>JARFYH010000029.1:0-165061 GCA_029582165.1 Portulaca oleracea | reverse complement strand
TGTCTTTGAGAAGAATCGAAGGAGAAGTGTTGAGAAGAATCGAAGGAGGAAACTTTGGTTCTGCAGAACATCAAATCTAGCATCAGGGAGTGGTCTTTGGATGGAACTGTGGAAGGATATGCAGTCATTCTCAGCTCATCATTTTGCCACAAAATCTTGCCAAAACATGTTTAAATAACCAGATTTATCACCTAACAATTTAACTTAAATGGTAGGATACCTTAAAATGTATTCTAAAAGCTTGGAGACTTAAAAATAACTACAAAATAAGAGATACCTTCCAATCGTTTTTAAAAATTGCCGGTGATAATTGTATCGTCTTTATTAAGTTTAATTTGCAATGTCTTTAACTGTTATATCTAATCGCCTGCAATTTATTAGATGTACATCTTATCTTCTCCAGATAATGCGATTATTCCACTCACATATATTATGTTTTACTTTGTGATTATTAACAAATAAATATGTGATACACGTTATCAGTGCGTAAGATATATTGTTATTTATAGCTCGAAGGAGGTTTATTTATCACCTTGAGCTTTAGCTTTAATAATCTCTATATTAACTATTTATATTAAGATTCGCCTATTATTAAAATTAGTGTTTTAGATAGTGGATAGCGGTTTAGCGATGGATAGCGGATGGTATTTAAATTAGAATTGTCTTGATAAATTTAGTGGTTAAATTATGAATAATATGAATTGTAAAGAGATATCGATAATTTCAAAGATAAAATTAGCAAAATGTATTTTTGTGAAAAATATGCAATGCTACTCAATATTAAAATGTTAAGCTTTATTAATGTTTACAAATCTTTATTAAAGCGCTAACTTACAAGCTACAATATTTATGCGATTAGAGTTATGAAACGATCCATTTAGGCAGGCTACTAAGCTATTCTTGACCTAAGCCTTGCCATCTTACCTCAACGTGCGTTTTGTCGTCTAATAAGTGGCCGACCAAGTTTTCATATCAACTTGGTCTACTTGTTAGGGTAGCCTAACTCTAAATTATTTTGGTTGTAATTTAGTCCACAACTTGCTTGAACTACATCTCAAATTTTGAAAAACAATGTGCTCTAAGTGAACGTGGTTTATTTTTCAAAGGATTGAAGGCCACACTACCAAGTACCAAGCTAAGCTTTAATCATAATTTTCCATATTATATTGAGGATATTTTCAAGAGTTTAAAGGTATATGTATGTTGGATATAAGTTAAATCTGAAACAATGAGCTCTTAGCATTTGATATCAATTTGTATTATCTATCTCACGGTCTTGGGATCGACTACTTGCCTAGAGATAACAATAGGCATGTGGGTCTCCTCAATAAGCTCGTTAACCTACTTTACTCTCTTTGAGATAGGAGATCTAGCGGGTGGGGTCGAGTTTCCAATGTAAATAAATTTAAACAAGCAGAGACAAGTTTAAGTATCAAAACAAGTATCGATTATCTCACGGATCTTGAGATCATTTGTTGGTCCTAGGACAGCAGATGAAGCATGGCTCTCATCGATAAATTTGGTTAACCTACTTTACTCTATTTAAGATAGAAGACCAGAGATGAGTCGAGTTTCAATATAAATAAAGTTAAACAAGCACGAGACAAGTTTAAGCATCAAAACAAGTAACAATATATGCTCATATCCAACATGGTTAGTGTTGAGATCGACACAAGCCATGTAGCAAGACTAAACTCAAGGGAAAAAGTTGAGAAATGCTTGACCGTGTTGATTCATATAGGTCACATTGACCCAACACTATAACCGTAGCTATACAAGCGACAACACTCACTATGGTTTCGCCCCACATTTTAGGGTTTCTTGGTTTGTACCTATCAAAACAATTCCATACAGAGTTGTCAAATGTCTTGACCATCTTATTATTTTCCAAAATGGAAACTATTTACATATATATGTTGACACTTCAATATTTTAATTTGTGATTTTTTTATACTTGGGACCTACATATTGCAAAGGAAAGAATCTAGAAATGAATTATTTTTTTAAAAAAAGACATTTGGTAAGCAGCCTATTTATGATCTGCAAAAGTCAACTTATTAGGCGGTATCAAATAGGTTGTTTGGTGTTTGGTAAACAACCTATTTTGTTGGTGTCGATCGATTAGCCAATTTTCAATAGGTTGGTTATAGATGTCTATTGGAAATGGTTTATTGTGGAAAATACCCTTAATCAATAATTGTCTAAATTTATACATATATCTTCCTAAAATACTATTTATAAAGGGATATAAATGAAATTTCAAATCTTATTTCAAAAATTTGACTTTACCCAACACAAATTCTCGAAAGAACCAATTCATATAGCCAATACTAAACAACCAATATAAGCATTAGTTGTTAAAGGGCCAAGCGCACTATTCTTTAGAATGGTTTTAGAATAGTAAGTTAGATTTATTAACATCTAGCCTTATCATACCTCACTAGATTCCAAAAAACATTCAAATCAAAGTCAAAATTGTATCGTTACTTTTCATTCCTACATTCTAAAGCTTAACGTCCTGGCTCTAAAAGCAAGCGGGGCCAAAGTTTGGTAGAGTCGATGGTGATGCCAAGTGAAGTTAGGCGAGTTCAAACCAGGCAGCTAGCTGCTGAATTTTCCCAACAAATATTCCATTAACACATTTTTGGATCTCTATATAAGGGTAAAGCACAATGCAATGATTTTCTAAATAAAAATAATTAAGTATCCTAAACATATTCATTTTTTTCATTTTTTTTGGGGGCATTACGTACCCTTTTTAAAGTATGGCTATGGCTTCTTCAGCTGCCAATGCCTTGCTCTTTCTAGCGATCTTATTGCCTTGCATGCACCCAATTGGTATGCTTCTCTCTTTCTGTCTCTATCAAAAAATTACGGACGTCCCGATATTTGGAAAAAGCTATTTTTGATCTCTTTTCAAAACTCATCTTGAGGTACCCTTAATTTTTGGGTTAGTAATTATGTGATGTTTTTCCGGTCATCAATTTTATTAAGTGACCAAAATACCCTTATTCTTCTTCTTATTCTTCAAGGGTATTTCTTCAAAAATGGAAGAACAAGAGTATTTTGGTCACTTAATCAAATTGATGACCGGAAAAGTACCTAATAATTACTAACCAAAAATTAAAGTACCAAATAATTTGAAAAGTTGGAGTTCCCGAAAAATATTTCACCAAAAGTTAAGGTACCTTTGAGTAATTTTCTATTATTATATCAACTTTTCTAGCATGAACCATATATAACTTCTTTCTCTTGGATAATAATAGTCAGCTAGTTGTGATAATTGAAATTCTAGTTCACAATATAGATAGAGTCGAATTATATGATATTCACATAAGTTTGAAAGTACATGATTGTTATATTATGGTGGAGCATTTACTTCTGTGAAAATTGGTCGACTATTTTAAGGCTATACTCTTTTCTGTGGTTGGTAAGATGTGGAAATGATGCGGTGTGATGAAATTGTGAAAAGTGTGGTGAGTTGTGGAATGATACGGTGAAATTTATGGAAAGTGCGGCAGATGTGATAAGTGAGGAGAGAGAATGTGAAAAGTAAAGGAGAAATGAGGCGAGAAAAAAATGATGATTGTGGTAAAATGTGGTATGGTATGGTAAAATGTAGAAGAATATCGAGTTGCGGTAAAATGTGGTATGGTATGGTAAAATGATGATTGTGGTAAAATGTGGTATGGTATGGTATGGTATGGTATGAAAAAAATGATGATTGTGGTGCACATGAGACTAGGCCACATGGGCGAGAAGAGAATGTCAATGTTGAGCAAGAAGGGATACCTTGAAGGCGCAAAGATCGGCAAGTTGGAGTTTTGCGATCAACGTGTCTGGGAAGCGAAGAGGTTAGCTTTTCAAGGGCTAAACATACAACAACGAGGATCCTTGATTATATTCATTGATTTGTGGGGTCTGCTAGAGTGCCATCCTTTGGGTGGCAGCGCTACATGTTGACATTCGTGGATGACTTCTCGAGGAAGACTTGGGTTTTTTTCCTGCGGCACAAGAATGAGGCATTCTCATATTTCAAGAAGTTCAAAGCTTTGGTGGAGAACCAGACAGGCATGAAAATCAAGAAACTTCGGGGTGACAATGGGTTGGAGTTTGTTGATTAATTTCTTGGTTGCGAGGCGTGGGATTGCGAGGCATCGAACCTTGGTGGGTAAGCCTCGGAAAGCAGGGTAGCGAGAGAATCAGCAGACACTCTTGGAGAAAGCCCATTGCATGCTCGAATGCGGGGCTTTGGAAGAACAATCGTTCAGGCGGAGGTGATATCTCTGCTGCTACTGCTGAGCAGATCACCTCGTGCCTCTATCGAATACGATTCAGGAAGTATGGGCGGGTAATCGATTAATTATTCTAATTTGAGAATTTTTGGATGTCTGTATATGTCCATGTGAATGATGGGAAGTTGTCTCGAGGCATTAAATGCATGTTTCTAGGTTCACAGTGATCTAAGGGATATAGAATGTGGTGTCTGATTTGATGAAAGTTATTGATCTAGAGATGTAACCTTTAATGAAGCTGCTATGTTATACGGAATGGAATCTCAGGTACTTGATGATGCGGAAATCGGGAGAAGGATGCGGGAAGAATGGTGTTAGTGGAAGCGAGGCTCGAGTGGAGGCTGCTGGAACACGATGTCGAGCAAACTGCGTGCTCTTGAACCAACTCGAGTTGATGAGCACGAGATTGAGGCGAATGTTCCTCGGTGGAGGAACAACCATGCGTTGCTAGAGATCGTCGGGAGGAGATCGGGAGACCGGTAGCGATATAATGAAGAAGATGATGCTATGATTGCTTATGCGTTGAGTGTTGCAGGAGACTCTGAAGGTCTTTGAACCTTATACCTATCGGAGGCCATCTCTTGTCAGAATGCCTCAGGTGGATAGGAGCTATGCAAGAGGAGATGGAAGTCTGAGAAAAATCATACATGGGAGTTATGTGAGTTGCCTAAAAGGCGGCGAGCTCTTCTGCTGAAGTGGGTGTCTGAGAAAGGAAGGTATCCTGGTGTAGAAAGTGCGAGGTGGAAGGCAGTTAGTGGTAAGGGGTTGCGACGGAAAGAAGGAATCGACTACAACGAAGTATTCGCGATCGTGAGGCATCGTCGATCCGCACCTTGCTTGCCTTTGTTGCTCTATTTGATTTGGAGTTGGAGCAACTTGATGTCAAGACTTTCCTCCATGGCGAGTTGGAGGAGGAAATATATATGAGGCGACGAGGGTTTCATCGTTCTGTAGCGAGGAGCAGTATCAATTGAAAAAGTCCTTGTATGGACTTAAGCAGGCACCAGGCGATGGTATAAAGGTTTGATACCTTTATGGTAGAGGCAGTACACAAGAAGTCACTATGATAATTGTGTGTACTCAGCAATTTGAAGAAAGGTCTTTCATTTATTTATTATTGTATGTGGATGACATGTTGATTGCCTCGAGGACGTGTCATTAATAAAGAAAATGAAATCTCAACTCAATCGAGTTTGAGATGAAAGACCTCGGAGGCGAAGAAGATTTTGGGTATGGAGATCGAAGGGATAGAAAGCGGGGAAGTTGTTCTGTCTCGGAAGAAATATATGGAGAAGGTGTTGGGCCATTCAATGAGAAATTGTAAAGCGGTTTGAACTCCTTTAGGCACACTTCAAGTTATGCAGTGTGAAGTCCTAAATCGATTTGGAGGTAAGAAGGATGTCTAATATTCCCTATGCTAGTGCGGTTGGTAGTTTGATGTATGCTATGGTGTGTACTAGACTGCACATCCCGCATAGTTAGTGTGGTGAGTAGATATATCACGAATCCGGGGAAGGAGCATTGGGAAGGAGTGAAGTGGATCCTTCGCTATGTAAAGTACTTTGGAGAAGGGCATCTGTATGATAGAGGTAGTCTTTGCAGCGTCGATGTTGCGAGTTATGTTGATCTTGATTATGGTGGAGATCTGGATAGGAGGCGCTCGATTTGGGGTATGTGTTCATCATGTGTGGAGGAGCGATATCTTGGAAAGCTTCACTTGATCTATAAGCGTACATCTCTGAGAGGTGAATATATTCTTTGACGGAAGGAGTGAAGGAGGCCATCTGGTTGAGGATTAGTCGTGGAGCTTGGAGTACGCGAGGCGGCGTGGTTTATTGAACGATCAGTGCTATACATCGACAAAGAATGACACTTATCATTCGAAGACCAAGCATATAAGCGTCGGTATCACTTCATCGAGATCGATTCTTTGCGGGAGAGATCGTGGTGAAGAAGGTTCATGCCGATAATCCTGCGACATGTTAGACCTCTTATCTATAACTAAGTTCGAACATTGTTTGGACTTGGTTGGTGTTCTAAGCATGTGAGAGCCTGTAGTGCGCCTGCGGGCGTGTTGATGGCGACGATCGAGATGTTTATGCGGATCGATGATTCGTTGATTTTAGTCGAGTGGAGTTTGTTAGGAAAGTGTCCTAAAATCACCAAATCTCTTGATCTCGCGATTATTTGTTTCCTATTTGTATTAGGATATTATTTAGGTTTCCTTATTGTGTTGGGTTTCCTAATTGTATTAGATTCTAAATCTATTTGGAGTGGGAGTCAAGTTAGGTTATAGGAGTTCTCCTATAAATAGAGTGCATGTTTCTCCACGAAAACACATCGGTAAACACGAGAGCTAGAGAGAGAAAATATCGAGAGAGAAAGGGGTCTCACCAATATTTTCCCAGTGTATCTGAGAGATTGTGAGTTGAGTGTTGAGAGATTGTTATTGTAATCTCCTTTGTGGATCGCATCACACCTGTGATAGTGATCGGGTTGTACTCCTCATTTCTCATAGTGGATTATTTTACATTTTGTCGCCGTCAGTGGGTTTTCTCGAGTTCTTGGTTTCCCACGTAATTACAGTGTTTGATTTTATCGCTTAGTTTCGTTCCTAAATTTTGTTGTAATATCAGTCATCTCGTTTCGATTCTATTATTAACCGCTGTTACCTTGCTACTCACTTTTTCTCTAACATGGTGCCATATGCGACTTCAATCAAGTACATTGCGGTAGGAAAGCGAAGTCGCTATGAATAGTCGAGGCCCGATGGGTGGGACTTGCTATCGAAAATGTTATTGATGCTTTAAACTCGGTAAATTTAGGTGGGATAAAGGTTTCCCTGCTATTAGCACAAGCTTTATCAAAAACCGTGGCCCATCAGCGGCAAGTTTACGACTTAGATTTCATCAGTCGATTGTAGAAATCCTTACGAGATATGACTCCGTTGATGGTTAATGTGTACACATACTTTGCTTATGCGGATCAAGTCGAACACGGGCCAAATTAGCCTCGACTATGCACTATTTAGATCTCGGGATCCGGTTTTCACGGACCGAATAGCGAGTTGAAATACTCTGACTTGTTTGATGCCATGTTGGATTACGTATGCAGCGGCACTAAGCAAAGTCGCGGTGACATCGTGAGCGTAACGCTAGTAAGAAAAAGTTATCGTGTCCAGGCCGGGTGGTCATCGGGTAAGTGGTAGAAGAGGGCGGGTCGGTCGGCCGGACCGTGTCGGTCTGAGAAGGTCTGCTACTATGGAAAATCAGAAATTTATTATAAGAACTTGATCAATCATGTGAAGCGGTGCAGTTGAGGCTGGATTTATTGAGGCTTTCCTATTTGAAATGTTTGATGAAAATCGTAAACGAGGATGAGATAGAGAGGCATTTTGGACTTTTTATCGAACATGCAACCAAAGTATCAAATTAACTTTAGACCAACAATTGATGTCATATGAGTTTAATGTTATTACCTTATGTAATTTCACGGTTTGAGATTGCATAATATCTCTTAATTTTAGGCGGATTGCATAATATAGTAGTGTTGGTAATAAAAAAAATACAATAGTTTTAGTCTAATTTAAGTACTTTCCTTTTTGTTTTCTTCATATTATATATGTTGCATCAGGATTTGGAATTTCATAAACACAACACTAGGGAGAATGTTTGTGGCATGAATCACATCATCATGAGGTGTACATATGAAGTCTAATTTAAATAATATGAAGTCTAATCTTCTGACAATCATGAGTCTGTGACTAAGATATTGAGAGATATCTTTGAGTGAAAGAAAAATCTTGTTAGATAACTGTTTTTCTGTTGTTTCCTTCTGTCGCTTTGTGTTGTCCTTTGTTTGCTGAACTCTTTAGCTTTCTGCTGTTCGCGGTCTTGTAACATCTTTAATGCCTTTTTAGCCTTTTTGGCTAACAAATTATCGAAAAAAAGAAAACAATTAAGAGTATCACAATTGATAATTCGTACAAAGATAATGTAGTCTTTAGAAGAATCACTTTAAAGTTTAAAGTATAATTTAAAGTAGATGGAGTTTGCTTTAACTTTCAAAGACACGTAAGAATCAAATAGTAATTGAAGGTGAAGGTGGAGAAAGGAAGGCAAAAGATATGATTGGTTTTAGGGATGAGTAGAAAAATTGGATACCCGGGTCTAGATCTAGAATCGGTTGAATCTAGTAGATTTGAATCGGATCTTAGTTATACGGATCGACATTTAGGATCGAGCGGACGATATCCAAGATCCATATAATTAATTAATACAAAACCTATTTTAAGTCTTAAAACTAAGTGAAGACTATTACTCGATCATTGACACTACTCTTGGATCCGTATTCCAGCGCATCTGAGAAACCTTAATTAATTTTGCTTCTAATTAACTTAAGTCGCTACTCCGTTAATCTTTATTGCCACATACCTTGTTTTCCTTCAAACCTCTCCATATTGAAGTTGGAAGTAGTGACTGAGTGGATCAATGCCATAAAAATCTCCAAATTGCAGTTGATAGCGAAGTATAAAAATTTGGGCGATGATAGTGAGTTTCCAATTGGTACGGATCGGATCCATTCGGTGGATCGAGTTGGATCTGATTTTAGGATCGATTTGAAATGGATATGTGATTGAATCCTAAAATAAGGATCCATTATTAAATGGATCAGGAATTTGAACCCTTAAATTTTAGGCGGGTACCCGTATTACTCACCCTAATTGGTTTAAGTTAAGTTAATTGTTGAGTTGAAATAGTTTATTAATAAAATTTGAATATTTTAGGGAAAATAAATGAAAAAGTTATAGGTGTTGGAAAAAGTGGATTAATTTGAGATTAAAATAATATCATTTGAATTTCTTTTTTATTTAAAAAGTTGTTTTTGATTTGAGTGTTTTTTAGGGAGTTGAGTGAGATAGGTTAGGTAAGGATAAATTAAATTAAGTGAAGTTGGTTAGATCTAAATCAACTAAAGAACATGACGACACTTATCTTTATGTTGAATCAAATGGGAAAAAACCCAACAATTATTGAAAAGAACAAGGGTTAGTGACCTTAAGATATGGGTCGAAGCAAATTGACTATGGAAGATTAGAAGGATAATGAGGTTTTAAGTTGTAAAATATGTGGGATCAAAATGGTTGAGGTGACATGTTTTCTTTAAAAAAATTAATTTTTTCCAATCACTTACTCATTTGCCTTTGGAAATTTCAGGCCAAAAAGATTGACAAGGTATTATTGAAGTTGTAACCTCATGAATTATTAAAGTTGTAACCATGGTTTACCACTAGATACACCATGAATTATTCAACTACAATAGAATTTCAACAATGATAGTGCTTCCTTTGTTGTGTGTGGAGACCAAGTGGGAAATAAAGGGAAAGAAGGAAATCATTCCTTTGCGGATGTTTCCTTTTATAGATGTTTCCTTTGCGGATGTTTCCTTTACTGTGATTTTCCTTATTATTATAACCTAATTTCCCTTGTACCACTAGTATATATATGGGTCAAATCTTCCCCTTAAATCATCAAATGAGATAGAGAGAAACACAACTTGTGTAATTGCAATCCTCCTATTACTAGTGCATCGATTAGCGGTTTTTTCCCACTTTGGGTTTTCCATATTAAACCTCTAGTGTCAATTTACGATTTCTTTTCGCTATTATTTCCTATTGTTTGTAGTTGCTTGAGTGCTCTTGATCTTAACATTGAGTATCGAACACTGAGGTTCTTTGAAAGAGAACTAGCTTTCAAACAATGTCGGAAGATAATTATGAAATTGAGAAATTTGTGGATCGACTTCACCTATTGGAAGTTGTAGATTGAGGATCGATGTATTGAAGTCGCTTCATGTTCATTGTTGGAGAAGAAGCCAGACTCCATGGAGCAGGTCAAGTACGATCTGCTCAATCGTCAGGCGATGTCCCTGATCAGGATGTCATTGGCTCGGAACGTCAGGTTTAACATCATGGAGAAAAAGACAATTAAGGAATTGTTGGAGGCACTGGAGAAGATGTATGAGAAGCCAAGTGCAACAAATCAGGTATATTTGTTCATGAATTAACCATTTGTAAGATGATTGAGGATGATGATGTGGTTGATCATATAAATGAGATTACTAAGATATTATCACAACTTGCTTGATAAAGATGATTTTCTTGAGAATGTTAAGGCTTGCATATTGTTGTCTTCTATGCATGATTCTTGGGAAAGCGATTGTAGCTGTTAGTAGTGCTAAAGTACTCACGATGAGAGGAAATTTGATGAGGTCGAGTTTGTGCAGCTTAACGAGGGCCTTCGTAGGAAGAATTCTAGTGGTGAATCTTTGGAAGCATCTTAAGTGTCGGGGTAGGAAGGACAATAGAAATTCGAATAATTCCAGGACGATCGAAGTCGAGGTAGAGGCAAGCTTAGGGACATGAACAATGTTGTGTGCTATGGTTGTGGTGATCAAGTCATTTTAAGAGGATTGCCTAAACCTAGGAAGGGAAGGGTAATGATGGTAGAGTCTATCAACTGCGGAAGACCTTTGTGAATCCTTAATTTTTAGTGTGTCTAGTCTGAAGAGTCATGGATAGTTGACCTTGGTGCATCCTTTCATGTTTCCTCAGATAGGAGTTATTTGAAATTTCGGGAGTGAGAATTTTGGTAAGGTGTATCTTGCCAATGGCAAGTGTTATGAAATAACGAGGATGTGAGGTATATTCTTGGAATTAAGAGGAATTTAACAGTGAAGCAACTCGATGAGATGGGCTGCTGAAGCTTGAGAATGGTAAATGGAAAATCGTGAAGGGTGCTATGGTAGTGGTGAAGGGATTGAAGTCCGGTACTTTGTACTCCACTAGGGATAGCACTAACATGATTTCTAATGCTCCTTGTTCTAGCTTATGGCGATGTCTGAGCTTGGTTACATGAATGAGAAGAGGTCGGTTTCAAAGCGACGGGAACTGAGGAGGTATGGGTGACTCGGTGAGAAGAGGCTAGTGGGAACTCAGACGGTTAAGGTTTTTGTTAGGCTTGGTGTGCCTAGGAGGAAAACATAGGAACCACGAAGCTTCAGTTGCGGTCAGTCTTTGAAGAGCCTGAACCACAGGAGCTAGGTGAAAGCTCTAGTGAGGATGAGTATACTCCACCTCCCACTGTGAGGAGATCCATGAGGTCTACTAGAGGTAATGCACCTGAAAGACATTCTCCATCTTTGCATTACTTATTCTTGCGATGTTGGTAAGAGTCCTATAGTAAGGATGTGCGGCGGAGGCTCGATTCAAGTGGGAGCACGCGATAGTCGATGAAATTGCGTCATTGAGAAAAAGCAGAACACAGGAGCTAGTCGGGTTACTGCGGGAAGAAAAACTTGAAGAAGTGGGTTTATAGGATCAAGGATAAGCCAGTGGATGCTGAAAAATTGAGGCATGGTGCGGCCTCATGAGGCCTCTCGGACTGATAAAGAGGCCGATCGATGCACTAGGGAACTCGTCTTTGAAAGTAAGGATTCTAGAAGGCTTGATCTCAGTGGGAAATTGTTGTGTGTGGAGACCAAGTGGGAAATAAAAGAAAGAAGGAAAGCATTCCCTGCGCGGATGTTTCTTTCTACGACAACTTTCCTTATTATTATAATCTAGTTTCCTTATACCACTAGTATATATAGGGTCAAATCTTCCCCTAAATCATCAAGTGAGATGAAGAGACACAAGTTGTGTAATTGTAATCTTATTATTACAAATCATCGATTAGTAGTTTTTTCGTTTTAGGTTTTTACATGTTAAGCGCTCGGTATCGATTTACGATTTCTTTTCACTATTATTTCTTATTGATTGTGGTTGCTTGAATGTTCTTTGATCCTAACACCCTTCTGTATTCATTTTAGTTATTAATCTTCCATTAACACATTCTCACGAAGAAAACAATGATGGTGCAATCGAGACACGCGAAACCAAATGAAATTTCCCTAATAATAATAATAATAATAATAATAATAATAATAATGGTTATTCATGTCATCCACCTAGTACGAACGAATTATTGAAAATTCGAAATCATGTAAGCCAATATTTAAAGCGTGTCATTTATAAAAGCTGAATATCAGTGACAATACTATGATTTCTTTACGTTGCTTTTGATTGATATGGACACCCACATTATTGATTAAGGCTGCTCTTACGATGACTCAATGTACACACACTGAATTGTCCTATTCCATCCCAGTAAATTACTCGTAGGTACCTTAATATTTGGGAAAATTATTTTTTGATATCAAACTTTTAGAAAGTGCACTTCTCTTTCTTTGGGTTAGTAATTATTAGGTCTTTTCCGTGTGATTTTATTAAGTGGCCAAATACCTTTATTCTTCTTCTTGAGGTATTTCTTAAAAAGGAAGAACGAGGGTATTTGGTCACTTAACTAAATTGATGACCGAAAAATACCTAATAATTTCTAACAAAAATGAGATCTGCAAAATTAGTTTTGAAAAGTTGGGGTACCTGAAAAACATTTCACCAAAAGTTAGGGTACCTCCGAGTAATTTTTTGCACACTTTCACATTCCCTATTTAATTTCCACATTTGAAACACTATTCTGTTTTTTTGTACGGTTGGTAAGATGTAAAAATGATATAGTGTAGAAAAATTATAGAAAATGTGGTAAAACGTGTAATGGTATGGGAAAATTTGTAAAAAATGTGGTTGATGTAGTAAGTCAGGAGATAAAATGCGAAAAGTAGAAGAGAAAAGTGAGGAGAGAGAAAATTGAAGAGATATGACCTTATTTGGCAGCCAGCTGATAACTGGTAGCGGTTAGCTGTTAGCTTGTAACCGTTAGTTGATAGCTGTTTGACTCGAACTGTTTGGGTTAGCTGATTGTAGGAAATGTGTTTGACAAAATAACTTTTTGTGAAAAGCTACCTCAAAAAGCTTCCTCAAGTAGCTTTTTGAAAAATAGTTTATTGAGTCCAAAAAATTAATATGAAAAACTTTTTACCAAACATCTCTGGTAGCTTTTTCACTTTGGTCAAAAGTTATGATAAAAAACTAAAAGTTACACTAAAAAGCTGGCAAAACACCCCATAAGTGATAATTATAGTAAAGTGTAGTGCGTATGGTAAAATCTTGAATAATATTGAGTGATATAGTCTTATATCGCACATGTTTATCTTGCACAAAAGAATATCGCCTAACAAGTTGAGCGGACTTTGCCCTTCCCATAACTTTTGCCATGTGAGGCTACTGTAATTTTATCCTAAGATAGTTTATAAGACATAGTTGTACAAATTGCAAATGCAAAGGAAGAAATAGAAGAGTATTGGGAAAAATTTCTTGCTTTGGTACATTCATAATTTGATATGTACATAAGGTAGGTGTATATATATTAATTTGGGTAGGGAAACTAGTAAATTTGAGGAGAACTTTTCTGCTACCACATATTAATATCTACACATGTTAGGTGTACATATGAAGTCCCATTTTTCACAATATTCTTATATTTCTTCCAATATTGGTTACTGTTCTAAATTTGTAAAATTCTTCACACATCTAACGACATTTCTTCGACATCTTTGAGTCTTTTTATTGAACAATTTGAACATAAACTTTTTTTTAAGAAGGTAAGTGAAAAAGGTAGTTAAAGATCTCTTTTCATGAGAAATCTTCCCTATCTTCATACAAAATGTTATTGAACTCCCTGTCTTCTGTCTGATCCCACTTTTCAGCTACTGGCAATTGATGTCCTCTTTTTGAAAGCTAGTCATCTACGCCATTTGTTTCTCTATAAATATGAGAAATATTGCTCTATGCGAACTAGGAAAGTAGACTACGAATATCATATCTTCCACCAGGTGTCTAATCTGCCAGGGTATCGCAAATTTACCTTGGATGGCTTGGATTACTACTAAATTATCTCCTTCAATGAAAATGTGAGAATGACCTACTTTTGTTACTTCCATTAATCCATCGCGGAGCGCTCTTGCTTCTGCCACAATAATTGGGGAGTCTCCATAGTAACCAGCTCCCGCTTTTATCATGACCCCCCTCCAATCACGAAGAAGAAAACCTCTCGTCGCCGAGTTTTGATTACACTATTCATCGAAGTTGAGTTTGATGCTGACCCTTGGAGGTGCCTGCCAACTCATGATTTTATTGGAAGACACCCCTTGAGGTGTGTTGTACCTAGCCTCCATCTATTCGACTCTATTGAATTTCGGTTTTTCCATTCAACAACATTTTTCTTCGCTTGAATGAGGTTTCCGAAGGATTATGAATGATATTCCTTGAACATAAACTTGTCTTAGTATTAATGTATCATTTCTCATTTGCCCCACTAACCCAAAAAGAAAATGAAATGAAAAACATTATATTGTGTGATAAGGAGTAGAGGTCTAAAATTGTCTTTGGAAGAATCAATATTAAGTAGAAAATGTTTGCTTACAAAATGCAAATTAAAAAAATATCAGTCTGAAATCAAATTAAAAGGGATAGTGGGATCAACTTAGCATTTTATTTTACACAAAAAAGTTATCTTTATGAAGGGTAAGGAGGTTGATTTTCACACACATCCTATGTATAGATAACCATTAATACTTTTTCCTAAGAAAATTGAAAGTGATGTGATGATGTCCATATGCATTGTTGAAAGGAGCAATTTATTTTCAAACTATATTGGAATAGATTAAAGCATAATGTCATGTTAAAGTTTATGTGCTTTTTCTATAGAGTAGTAGGTAACAATGACTTTTAAATCAGATTAATTAGAATTAGTTAATCTCTCGAATTACAAACTTTTGAATAAGGTAAGGTAGCTACATTGGACTCATTCATACTTCACCTAATATGTGGTAAACCTTGAGGGTATTACAGTTAGATTTGGAAGTTCTATAAGTCAAGTGTCACGGTAGGAATCTCTTACAGCGTGACAAACATGGCCTATCAGCCTCGCGATTTTCAAACACATAAATTCTTTTGTTACTTTCACCAAAATTGTACCCTTGCTTGACATAGTTGCATACCCTAAAGGGGCCTCTATATAAGGGTGACTGTATGCCATGATTTCCACAACAAAAATTAAAGTAAGTCACCAATTATTTCTCACATGAGTGTGTGAATATGGCTAAGAAACTCCCCACCATGGCTGCAGCTTCAACAACCTTGTTATTGTTAGCAATCTTACTACCTTTTCTGCACCAAATTGCTGGTATCATATCTTAAACTTCTTCCTCTTGATCTCGAACTATTTGCACTATAAATTTAACCCGATAACTGATGAATATACACAAACTTATAGTTACATGTATTTTGATTTTGTATTGTCTGTCATTTTATAATTTCAATAAAAGATATTAATTACTTACTCATAACATTCATCGATGAAACACTGAAAAATGATTTTAACTAAAGACATTTTAATAATTTTCTTACTGACTATCACTATCATTTTTTGTGATATTGATTTTCCCTCACCACCTTCAAAAATCACTTAAAAAGAACCAAGGTAGTAGATATTATAAGCTCTAAGCCCTAACATTTGAAGGAGTTCAAAGCTTTGAAATTCAATTTCTTATGAAAATGTTCTTTAATATTTTCCCCCTAATATGATGAACTAGTATGCTCAATTGCTTATGTTATCCTTTCATACACGAGTTGAATTATTCCTTTAACTTGCATCAATTAAGGGAAAAATGAATGATGATTAGGCTTAATTTAATTATATGTCGACATACGTACTTCTATTATCAACATCTTAGTTAATTAAGATAAAATTTACATTCTATCGAGAAAATGTATATTTTTAAAATTTTATATATTGTTAATTAATGATTC
Organism: Portulaca oleracea; assembly: GCA_029582165.1. Lineage (NCBI taxonomy): Eukaryota > Viridiplantae > Streptophyta > Magnoliopsida > Caryophyllales > Portulacaceae > Portulaca > Portulaca oleracea. The sequence continues at coordinate 148,957 of JARFYH010000029.1, read as the reverse complement.
TATATAACAATATGCCCTACTTATGAACCAAAAGTGTGGATTATCATTGTGGATGCTCTAATAATTCAAAAATCACATGTAGAAGCACATGTGGGAGTTTGCTATGGGAAGTATCTAGGTGACAACCTACCCTCGGTACAGGACGTGGTAAACCTCTACAAATCCAACGGCATAGGATCCATGAAAATCTACGCTCCAGATGAAGAGGTCTTGCGCGCGATCCGATGCACGGACATCAAACTCATCCTAGACATTCCCAACGGGGACGACATCATATACATAGGTGCCAACCCTAAAGAAGCGTTCCGATTTGTATTGAGGTACGTGGTGCCATACGCGTCCTCAATAAAGTACATTGCAGTGGGGAACGAAGTACCTATGGATAGCCCCTATGCCCAATGGGTGGGACCCGCCATACAGAACGTCGTCGACGCTCTGAACTTTGCAGGCTTGGGGGATCAGATAAAAGTTTCCACTACCATAAGCACGAGTTCTGTCAAAACCACGTGGCCCCCATCTGATGGCGAGTTTATTGACTTAAACTTCATGGGCCCCGTGGTAGAAACTCTTAGGAAAAACGGGGCCCCGTTGTTGGTTAATGTCTACACGTACTTTGCTTATGCGGACCCTGGGAACACGGGCCAAATTAGCCTTGATTATATATTATTTAGATCTACTAAGCCGGTTTTCACTGATCCAAATAGCGGGTTGGAATACTATAACCTGTTGTTCGATGCCATGGTGGATTCCGTTTATGCGGCTCTAAGCAAAGTTATTCTGAAATGTCTGCAAATAATCTAAGCTATGTCGGAGGATCATCTTGGACAATGTTGTTGCATCCGAGACTGGATGGCGTCAGTGAAAAGTTCGAGCCACGTCATGTGGGTCTTGTGAGCTGCCACATTGGAAAATGCAGAGACTTATTACAGGAACTTGATTAATCATGTGAAGCGAGTGCGCCGTTGAAGCCTGGGCCTATGGGCGTACTTATTTGAAATGTTTGATGAAAATCGGAAGCCGGGGGATGTGATAGAGAGGCATTTTGGACTTTTTTATCCTAATATGACACCAAAGTATAATCTCAACTTTAGATCTTCGTCGGTTGACATTATGTGAAGTTGTAACGAATGTCAAAGACTTATATATATGTAAGGCCAAGTAGGGAAGGATTTAATATGGTTGTTTTCATGTAAGATTAATTAGTAGTGTAATCTAGTTTTAAATAAGGAATTAATTGTGTTGTTTTCTTCATTGTTAATGTATCTTTGAGGTTGATGCAATATTAATATATTTACTAATGGATACTTTCCAAAAGTTTAGTAAGATACTCCCTTCATTCGATATTATTCGTCACTCTTTAACTTATAATTTTTCATATAATATTTTATTAAAAATTAAAATATTATACTTCTAAAATACTAATTTTTATTACAAGTCGATAATGGTATTCTTATGTAACAAATCATTTTATATATTAAAATGTTCTAATACTCTATTAATCTATTTAGAGTATTATAGACATTGTGCCCATCATCCTTGTTCTTCTATTTTTTGTTTTGTTTAAATTAGTATTCACTATTCACTTATTACTTAACATTTTTTATGATTTAAATCAAAGCCCAATGGGTTGATGAACTACAAGAATTAGGCCTTAAGCCTCATTGGGCTTGTGTTATGATCAACAGCTAACAAAATCAAGACAAAATACAAGCACCCCTTAAATTACAAAGGGTTTTTGACTTGGAGGATGACCTAATGTATAAATGGACCATAAAATGCTAAAATTACTATGAAGTTCCAATTTATAAAAATTATGGAGACCCAAAATGGAAGAAATAGTGGCGTCGTGAAATTTTTAGTCAAGCGTCATCAAACATAAAAAAGTAAGTCAGCAGAAAAAATTGATAATTTCCCTAAAGTTTGTTCATATATATATATATATATATATATATATATATATATATACTACCTCCGTCTCATTTTATTTATCCATTAACCTAATTTGTGAAGACAAATATGTATTGGGAATTGAGGTAAAAAGTTTATAATTTACTCAAACTACCTCTATTTTAATTGAAGATGACAGTTATTGGAATTATAAAAAGTGATAAATGAATCTATTAATTAGGGGTATAAAACGAATTACAATTGTTGAAATTGAAAATAACACAAATATTTTGAGATAATGAAATTAGATAAAATGACAAATATTTTGGAATGGGGTAGTATACAATAATCACTATTTACCAACTTTATTGGGAATGATGCGAGTGAGTAAAGCTCACCCGTCGATATTGATCAGTCCTTTAACATTAAAGTCTGCCAAAATAATAATTATTCGTTGTTGATGCATGTCGACTGTTCTTTCTGCGGTTGGTAGCTGCGATCTGACCTACATGATTTGCCACAATCCGCCACATTTTACTGTAAATCATTATTTTCTCTCTCCTCACTTTTCTCCTGCTTTTACATCCTCTCCCTCACCTACACATATCGATAACCCACCACAATTCCACCATACATACAATTCACAACTCACGCACCATTCCACAAAATCTGCATAAAGAAACGAGTGTCATCGATCCCCCCTTTGGTACAAAAGAAGCATGAATACTGAAATAGATGTAACTAATGTATGTATAGTAGTCTGATTTCTCTATGTTGCTTTGATTGATATGGACACCCACATCATTTGAGCCGCTCTTATGATGAATCAACGTACATACACTCACTTGAGTTGTCCTATGCCACCATCTACATTTTACCATTAAAATAGTTTACGTAAACAATTATTTTTGTCAAGTCACCTTTCTATTGAGTTGAAATCGATGAAAGTTCATTCAATCTAACTTACCTAATTAAGTACATGTGCATAAATTAAAGATGAGTGCGGGTAAGGTACCTATGTTAATATAAATGAGTGTATGTTAATCCGGATAGGTGTTTGCCACATTGATTGAGGTGATGAGTGTATGTTGATCCGGATAAGTGCAATCAAATCCAATTCAGCGCAGATGAATATATGTTATTGGGAATATGTCTCATTGGATCCTTTCTATATTGTTCAATTGCTCTAAATTATTCTCCAAATCTTTTTATAATGCTATGCTAAGAATTGTTCATCAAGACTTTTCATATTACACCATCAACAATTTATTTTCCATATTTTTCATCAATGTTGGAGTATAGATAGAGGTAACTGCCATGGGTTTCAATAATCAACTTATCACACATCAAAGAGAGAGTTTAGCAAATATTGTGTATTGTTTCCATATTCTTCCAAGTATTTCTATAATGCTATGGTAAGAATTGTGAGAGCTTTGTTGGAGTTTCAACCCTAACTACTCCATCTTAGTATTTTGAGAGAGAGAGAGAGAGAGAGAGAGAGACGGGGTTAAGAGGCGAGGTTTTCATGTTGTCACCGTCCTTGGGTTTTCTCCAAGTTCTTGGTTTCCACGTAAATTGTTTCTCCTTTATTTCTAACTTTCATTGTTTCCTTAAGACTCAATCCTATCTGAAATTTCCATATTTCTTAACAAGTGATATCATAACTTTGATATCAAGGATAACGATCGAGTTCTAACATGAAAATTGAAATTCCTAAATTTGATGGCGAGATTAATTTCAATATTTGGAAGGTTCATATGAAGGCGACTTTGATTCAAAAGGATCGTTGAAAGTTCTCAATGGGTTCCTCAAGAAATCTAATTCAATGGATGACGCTAGATGGGCAAGACGAAGAATGATGCCATCAAGAATTGGGATGATCTCAAGGAGCGAGTTCTATCAACCATTCAACTGTGTTTGGCACGATGTGCTACAAGAGATTCTTGACATGGAGACACCTATAGATCTATAGAGCAAGTTGGAAGAACTCTACATAATGAAGAGCATCACCAACATAATCCATGAAGGAGCGACTATATTCTTTTAAGATGGCGGAAGACACTCCTGTTTAAAAACACTTGAATGCGTTTACTTCTCTTATTCGTGATCTTAAGAGTATTGATTAAAAGATAAGTGATCTACATAAGACTATTGTGTTTGTGGTGTCATTGCTTGAATCCTACAAAAACTTTAAGGAAATTGTGTTGTATGGTGGTAATGGTGACACTTAAGCAAGGGTGTTAAAGCTAGCCTTTTGTCCAAAGAAAAATTAGACCTTAATGCTAGAAATAATGATAGAGGATAAGGTCTAATTGCTAAGTGTAGAAACCATGACAGAGGCTAGAGTAGCTATAGAAAACCTTCTAGACCTAAGTCTAGAGGTCAAAAGTCATCAAAAGGTGTAACTACTGTAAGAAGCCACATCATATAGCCTCTGAGTGTTGAAAGTTGAAGAAGAAGAAAGAAAATGAGGCAAACAATAAACCTAATGGAGAGGCCTGCGGTTAAGCGACTCTTGATCGATTAATTATCGATTATAAGAAGCTTGGGATCGTGAAGCTCGTCGATGAGCACAAATGTTACCCTAATTGAATCAACAACCATTTCCATTAAACTTATTTTAAGCATTTTCTTGAAATATAAAAAACAATGCATAAAAGTATAACTTTATTATATTTATATGTGATAATATAGTGATAATATTCTATCATATCATTTAATTCATCTTAATATATAAAAGAAAAAACGACTACCTCTTATTTTGGTGTAATAATTATAAACCCCTATTTTCGTAAATTAATGGGAGGTGACAATATATTTGATGAAATAATTTGTGAGGGACTTTCAGGCTGTTTTCCGGCCAAAAATTGGCGGGAACCAACTTATGTGTTGCTTAATAGTGTATTAACTAGAAGTCAACTGTAGTTAATTTTAATGAAAGATTAAAGGTTTTAAATTAAAAAAAAAAAAAAAATAGAGGAAGACTTAAATCAAACCCAACCATAAATGTCACTTCCCACCTTCATCTCTCTCTTCCCACTCTTCATCTTACAAACATTCTGCCATTTGCACATGCCATAAGTGGCGTGAAGAAAACTAGAGGAAGAAGAGTGACGATTAACTTAGAATCGGTTTATGAAGTTGAAGTAAATCCTATTCAAGTTGAGGTTAACAATTGTAAGTTTCTCGGTATTACATTGGAATCGCTTGTTTCTGCCTCAAACCTGACTTTCTCTCTCTAATCGATTTTTGTTTTCAAATGGGTGGGGCAGGTTGGGGATGGGGTTTAATTAGATTCAATTTTTATTTTGGTTTTCTTTTTATTTCCCATATGTAATGGAGTTAGTCGTCATCTAACTTAATCACACTAAATCTGACATTAATGTCTCCCACCAATTTTGGTAGGAAAGCGACTGAAAGTCGCTTTCAAATTATTTAATCAAATATATTGTCGCTCTAGTAATTTACAAAAATAGAGTGCTTTATAATTATTCTGTAAAATAAGAAGTCATTTTTGTTATATATAATAATATAATTTTAAATATATGGTAAGACACCCAAAAGGTGTCTTGCTTAAAGCTCGAGAATGATATGAGTTTAGCCCAAACTCATTATTTTTTTTATTAGTATATAATGAAAATATATAATTTTGTAGGTCCCAAAGATCATATTATTTAATTTTCAATTGAACCATACCCTAAAAAATAAACACGAATGGGGCCTTCTTCTTCTTGTTCTTGTTAGGCCAACATTCATTATTGTCCCATTAGCCATTGGCCATCCCAAATTGACGAGTGATATGGGGTAAGAATGAGGACACTAGATAATAAATTAATAATCCTATGATTTTAGGCCAAAAAAAACTACATAAGATCAAATAATTTGACTGACATTTCATTCGTCCCTTTCTTTGACGTTTTTTTGACGCTATTTTTGGTGGTTTGTTCACGTTGGTTGTTTCTTTCAGCTGTTTTGGTGTTTGACTTGCTTTTTTATGAATTGACGGAGCATCTTTAATGCTTTTTTAGTCTTTTTGACTTAAAAACAATTTAACTGACATTAAGCATGCATTAATGCAAGCTGTAATTACTTGCAAGAAGGTTTGTCACCTTTGCATTCTTTTTGGATGCATGGTCAAGGAAGGCATGGCTCCATTTAAGGAGTACTTTATGACCATTTAAAATATACGATAATATTTATTTAATTTCTTGAAATGACGATAATTTTAGCAAGCAAATTTCATTACATATGACACATATGTAACTCAGAGTCGAATTTATAAACATCATTAATCTAAAGAAGGATATATGCAAATTTTACTAAATCTTATAATATTATAGAGGCTGCTAAATTGTATCATCAAGTCTTTGGCATTATGTTGCAAAATCTCCTCAATTTGTCAGTCAGTGTAGAGTGGGCAATCATATCATATGGAATGAACTGTATTAAGACTATTAACCAAAGAATCAATCATTTTGAATATTCTCATACTACAATTCGTCTTCAACAGTGAACTTTGCACACATATAAATTGATCATATCGTGTTATACTTCTCTATAAATTCATAACAAACAATACCAACAACAAGATCGTCTTAACTTCATCTTCTTGTTTTGTTTATTTCCCAAAGTGTTTGAATTAATTTATTTCCTTTTCTTTGGTATGGCTAGGGCTGCTTTCTTTGTTGTTATCGCATTTTTGTTGCGATTCTACGACCAACAGGTATGTAATCCATCATTCTCATTATAAGCTGTCGGCAATAAATATTACGGTCTTCATAATTTTTCTTGACCAATAATATCTTGTATAATACTTGATCAAAACAAAATATCTTCTTTAGATTGTTTATTACTCACATATTAGATCGACCCAGCCCGACCCGACCCAACTTAATTCAAATTCACCTTTACTTGTATATTTTATAATGCTGGTTCCAACTTTTCAATTTTTATTCAAATTTATCGAATTAATTCACCCTTCTAAAGAACATACCCTTAGAATCCTAAGGTAGCATACACTAATCCATGCAAAACATTTTCAATCCCAAAAATACATTGTTATTTTTGCACAAATACTTAATGATATCATTGATACATACATACATACATACATACATACATACATACATACATACATACTTGCAGAAGCACAAATCGGAGTTGTTATGGCACGAATGGCGACAACCTACCCTCGGCGCAGGACGTGGTGAACCTCTACAAATCCAACAACATAGGAGCCATGAGGCTATATTACCTAACTTGGCCGGTCTCAAGCCCTACAGGGCTCGGTATCAACCTCATCCTCGGCGTTCCCAGCGACAAGCTTCAATCCATCGGGTGACCCCTCGCGCAAGCGGTGGATCGGACCAGCGTGGTCCCCTTTGCGTCTCATCAAGTACATCGCCGTGGGAGCGAGGTCCACCAAGCGACACGTGGGCCCCATCGGTGGTCCCGCCATGCAGAACATTCTCAATGCCCTAACCGCCGCCAACTTAAGCCCGCAAGGTAAATAAGAATTTACTTAGCAAACACACCTTTGTTTATCTTACCTATTTTTATTTGCCTAATTACTTGCACTACTTAAAAAAACGTTACATAATATATATATATATTTAAAGTTAATATGTTTAATAAGTAATATGACTTATGTGTCTTACATTACTTACACTAACTTATTAGATTTGTAAAGAACATATTTAAAATTCATATATTTAAGTGATGTGACTCGGTTTTCTAGTGGTTTTCAAAAGTGTTTTATGTTCGGTGTTTGAAATGTTTTTCTGGGTGTATCGAAATCAGTCTCTCCATGCACTTATGTGTATGGGGAAAGACTACGTACATCAGCATTGAAACTTCGCGTGAGTGGGACTACTATGAGGTTTATTATTATATATTTAAGTGATGTGACTAATATAACTTAGGGCTTGTTTGGAGAGAAAAACGGAATGGGTTGGGTATGGAATTAGAATCCTAGGGGGTTGGGTATGGAATCAAAACCCTGAAATGAAAGTGTTTGGTGAGCAGTGGAATGGAATCAAAGTTATAGTTATAGTATTTGTTATAATAATAATAATAATAATAATAATTATTATTATTATTATTATTATTATTATTTCCCTTATTATTATGACAATAATACAATTTTAATAATTATTAATTATTAATTAGTTATTATTACATATTAATTAATAATATTATTAATATAAATTACAAATTATTATTTTTTATTAATTAATAATTATTATCAATGGAAAATAATTAACTATTATAATTATTAATTAATTTTTAATTATTGACATTTGTATCAATTAGTAATTTTATTATATTAATTATTAATAATTATAATTAATTATTAATTATTAATAATTATAATTATTTATTAATTATTAATAATTATCAATTATTATTAACTAATTATAATAATTAGGTATTAATAATTAATATATATTTTATTATTAATTATTAACTATTAATTACTAATTTTCATATTACTAAATTACTAATTATTATAAATTATTATAAATTAATAACATTTAATAATTATTTTTAGTAATAATTATTTATATTGACATTTATAATAATTATTTTATTATAATTATTATTAATAATTATAATTATAATAATTATTAATTGTAATAGTAATAATTATTATTAATTATTAATAATTATTATTATTATAATTATTATTATGATTATTATTTATTATAATTATTATAATAATTATATTTAATTATTAATAATTATAATTAATTATTAATAATTATAATTATAATTATTATTACAAATTAATAAGTATAATTATATTTATATTTTTAATTATTTATTAATAATAATAATTATTATTATCATTATTATTATTAAGTATTATAATAATTATAATTCATTATTAATAATTATAATTATAATTATAATTATAATTATTATAATTATTTTTTTAATTATTAATTATTAATTATTAGTAATTATAATTATAACTATAATAATAATAATAATAATAATAATTATTATTATTATTATTATTATTATTATTATTATTATTATTATTATTATTGGTTTTATTGTTGTTGTGAAAGAAAAGGGATAGTCTATTCCCCCCATATTTGGGAGGTTTCTAATCCCTCTATTTGGGAGGGATAGCAAATCACTAGGGATTCTGATTAATTCAGAAACTTACTCCAAGCGGAGAAAATAGGAATTAGAGCCAATTCCTCTCGATTAATTCTATTTTCTTTCAAACAGGCCTTACGATCTTGCCTTACTTACCATCCCTTACATATTATTTACTCCATCTTACTTACCTCTCTGAAAAACAGGGATCAAGGTCTCAACATCCATCGACACGACCCTCATCACCAACTCATTCCCCCCATCCGACGGCCAATTCAACGACACATCATATGTGGGCCCCATCTTGAACTTCCTCACGAGCAACGGGTCCCCCCTGCTAGTCAACGTGTACACGTACTTCGCTTACGTAGGCAGCCATCAAACTATGGACATCAGCTATGCGCTGTTAAATTCATCCGGGACGGTTGTTACGGACGGTAATAACGGGTTGCGATGCGAATCATTTGATGCGATAGTGGATTCGATGTCGCAGCCCTAGGAGGGCGGTGCACCCAATGTGGAGATCGTGGTGTCGGAGAGCGGGTGGCCATCGGACGGTGGAGATGCCGCCACGGTGGACAATGCGGGGACTTATTACAGCAACTTGATTAATCATGTGAAGCAGGGTACACCGTTGAAGCCTGGGCAGGGGATTGAGACGTACTTGTTTGCCATGTTTGATGAGAATCAGAAAGGGCCACAACCTACGGAACAACACTATGGGATTTTTACTCCTGAACAACAACCCAAGTATCAACTTAGCTTCAATTGACATATATAACTTAGAGCGCATGCTCCGAGTATGTATGAGTGAACAATTATGTTATTGGGAGTGAACAAAAATTAAGTATGAGTGAACAATTAATTGCATATTTTAGATATTTGGTTTGGAATAAATAAGATAATCTAGCCAGCTAATATGCATCGTTTCTTAATTATTATGTAAGTCGTAAAATATATAGTTTGACTTATACCATTTTATACACTATTATATCAATTGTTACATGATACACATTGGAATATATAGTTAGGTATTTCAAGGTCTTAAATTTTGTAAAATGTTCATCAATGTTTATCATAAAATCTACCGTAAATTTATCAATATTATTGCAATATATATTCATCGATATAGTTTTTTATTAGATTTATCAATTTTTTCTACACAAATTCATTCGCATAAACAATTAACCAATTTTGATACATGTGGTGAATCTATATAGGTCCTCCGATCCATGGTACACCGTATTATACTTTGAGTATGCAAATTATGTTGCATACTATGACAGACCTAGCTATATCCACCAAATGCATTAAAATAGGTCAGATTTTTTTGACGTGATTAATTTGTGTAAGAAAATTTGATACATTTAAAAAATATCGATGAATTTTGCAACAATATTGATAATTTTTCAATGAATTTTATATTGTTTGTTTTGTGCAGAAACCCATTATCGAGAAAAGTTTTCTCATTTTTGGCATTTGGTGACCGAAAAATAGGAAAAATCATTTTCAAGGAAAATCCTCCTCCCAACCCCTTTTTTTATGTAAATCAATGAAATTTTAAAAGATACCTTAATAAAAGGACAAATCTTATGGGACGGAGGCGTAGTTATTAAAATATCGATCCACGATCCTATATGGGTAAGTAGAGTTGACTCCTTCACACACTTCATACATATTCTTGACTTGCCTTTTCGCAAGTCGTCGCTGCATATATGACTTGCCAACCCCAACGCATAATTGCCAACCTGTCATGCAATATTGCATTAAGTTGCATAGTGTTAAGAATATATTAGTTATAGGGTTAGTTAGATATTATTTTCTTTATTTTCTTGTTTTCCTCTTAGTATATATATACCTTCAAGGCTTGTACTTCATTCCTCAATTCAATACAATTACTCTCATTACTTTTCTCTCGTTTCTCCTTCTCATCTATGCTTTTCATTCAATCTTGAGATGATTAACATGGTATCAGAGCTTTGCATAATTCTCTCTTCTGTTTCGATCTTCTAAAGCTCGGAAGATTAGGGTTCTTGAAGATTTGTTGTTTAGTTTCAAGCTTGAAGCGAGAAAGTTTTTGAAGTTTTTAGATGGATCTTGCTAACAATACTCACGATAACACAGCATTGTACTCTGGTAACGCAAATGATCCTAATCACATTCTTTATCTGCATCCTAGTGATAATCCTAACAATGTCTTAGTTAGCGATTTGTTGAATGGGGAAAATTATGGCCATTGGAGGAAGGCTATTGAGATTGCTTTAATTGCTAAAAATAAGCTAGGGTTTGTTTTTGGAACTCATGGGAACCTCTGAATGTTCAATTTGTACCACAATGGGAAAGATGTGACAAGATGGTACAATCTTGGTTGATGAATCTTTGTTGTTCATGATATAGCTCAAAGCATTACATTTTACGCTAATTCAAGAGATGTTTGGATTGAATTGGAACAAAGGTTTGGTGAAGTGGATAGTACTAAAATTTTGAGATTCAAAGGAATTGATGACTATTTCTCGAGGAATTCATCTGTATTGATTACTTTACAAAGATTAAGAAATTGTGGGATGATTACAATTGTTTGATTTCTATTCCTAGTTGTGCTTGTGGTTTAGCATGTCAGAGTTTGCTTGAGAAGTGTCGATGACGACAATTGAGGCAATTCTTAGTCGGTTTGGATGAGAGTTTTCGGGTAACAAGAGGTAACATTCTTATGTTGAAGCCTTTGCCTAATATTGATCAAGTTTATCAAATGGTTCTACAAGAAGAGAAGCAAAGATCGTTGTGTGGATCGATACAACACTACTTCATCGGCATTGATTCACAAGTTGAAGAATCGACTTTTGCTATTGTGAGAAGAGTTCTGAAACCACCTTGAAGATCTGATCGATGCAGTTCAAATCAACAAAAGTTTGAGCAAAAGAATTTCAATTAGTCATCTTATCTGTCGAAACGATTTGAGCAGGTCTTACAGTTCTCGAGGCAGGCGTTTCTTTTGTGATTCTTGCAAAAATTTTGGTCACACAATACAAAGATGCTATAAAATTCATGGTTACCCTCCTGGCATAAGTTTCTGAGAGGAATAAGGTCGTGACTATAGTTGACTGATTGAAGTTCCTAATGATAGTTCTATGGTTGAAAACTTGCCTCAGGCCCAGAATCCATCTCCTATTCTTTCTGTGAAGCGGTATGATCAGTCAATGCGGATGATACAACAATATCGGGCTTATCGAATCGAATTTGGAAGAAAATGGTCTTCTTTGGTTTCTTTCTTTGGCACAAGTTTTGCGGTAACTCCTATCGATTTACAAATAATAATGCTACTTGGATAATTGATAGTGGTGCCTCTAATCATATTACATGTGATATATCTTTGTTACATAATGTCAAACTTCTTGATCGACCATCTTTCATTGTGATTAGAATGGCAAAAGATCTTTAATAGAATATCTGAGTTCTTTAATGCTTGACCAAATCTAGAACTTCATAATGTTTTATTTGTTCCAGTTTTAAATACAATTTGTTATCGATTCATAAGCTTGTTGATCGGTTTCAAGCTTGTGTTATTTTCTTTCGAATAAATGCATTCTTGAGGGCCTCGGCACAAATAGCATTCTCCGTCTTGGTGAAGAAAAGAAAGGGTTATACTGTTGATCAGATTCAAAGCAAGGGATCTTGTATTCAGAAGGATAAGGCTACAACGTTTCTTTCTACAGCTGAGATTTGACATTTTAGGCTTGGACATCTTCCTTTTGAACAGCTTCGGCATACTGGTGTTTTGAATTCATATAAAGATGATCAGTATAGGGTGTGTCAAATTTGTCCTATGGCTAAATTTCACAGAAAATCCTTTCCTAGTAGTATTACAAAGACTACGAGATATTTTGAACTATTACATGTTGATATATGGGGTCCTTGTTCTTACAAAACATATGATAGATTTTCATATTTCTTGTCCATAGTTGATGATTACTCTAGATGTACTTGGACTATCTTGATGGCTAATAAAGGTTCTGATATATCTTCCTTAAAGAATTTTGTTCTGTTTGTAGAAAAACAGTTTAATGCCTCTGTCAAAATTATTCGAACTGATAATGGCCTTGAGTTCAAGGACCATACTGTCTTAGATTTTTATGCAGAGAAAGGCATTCTTCATCAAACAACTTGTGTGGATCTGACCTGTGAGAATGGCATAGTGGAGAAAACATCAGCATATCTTGCAAGTGTGTAGACACAAAATACAGTTGGTCGGATCAGCAGCATCAGCAGCTCGGCTCAAACGCCCGAATATATTTTCAGCAAATTCTGGCGGATTTCGGGACCCCGGGAAAATCCGCGGATTTTCCAGGCCAGACAAGCACAAATCCACGCGGATTTCCTAGATCAACCCAGAAGAAACTCTCGCGGATCCTCGCGGATTTTGTCGATCAAGCTCGTGAAGGCCACGCGGATCAGTTCCGGGTCAAGTTGGAATCGCGGATCGGGTTGTGGGATAGGCAGAACTCACGCGGATCGGTTTGGTCGGCCGGAAGCTCGCGGATCCAGCGGATTAATGACTGCGGGGCGATTTTGTCAGCGGTTAGAAACCGTCATTGCGCGATCAACAAATCACCCTGCCGGTTGGCGAGAAGAGTGTCGCGCGGTTTAGCGAGTCGAGGAGAAGGTGGCGCATGATCGCCAGTGGCAAATCGAGGATCTTATAAATTAAGCTCATGGATTTGGCGAGTGGAAAAAATTTTGGGAGAGGGTTGATAGATTTCTAAAAAAATCACAACACAAAACAAGACTTGAGCCATTGCCGTGGACTCGCGCGGCTCCATCGTCAGTCTTTGGTCGGCCAAAAGAAATCATGATTTCCCCACGTCCGATACTTACCTAGCTAATTTTTGTGTCCTTTTGGTGATGTAAAAATGTAAATCGTAAAGTTAGTCCCGTCATTGTAATTTTTATTTTGAATGATTACCTTTTCCTTTGTTGTTTTTCCGCATGTTCAAGTTTTAGAATAATGTGACAACTTTGTTTTTTTTAGTTTTTTTAAGAAAAAACCCGATCTAGTAGAGGCCGCCATGGCGGGCGATGCAAGGGCACCCCCCTACATCGACACCTTTACCCCCGATCCTGATCTCGGTTCGGAGACCGTGGAGTTCATTCATTTTATTTTTTGTTAGTTTTTTTTATAAAAATTGACTGGCGACTCCGGTTTTTTTTCTTCCTTCATGCACGTTAAATGCCCTTATACGTCAAATTAATCCTTGAAGTTCAGTAATCACGACCCAGATGAAAACCGGCCGGGAGCACTGTCCAGAGATCCACGCGAATTTCTGGCCTGTGGTCCCGATCCAGTGATCATCCGGGCCCAAAATGGTCGTCGCAAGCGGAACAACGGGTCAACTGTGTATACAGGCCGGAAATCCGCGCGGATTTTTGGCCTGTATACCAGTCTGGCTTGCTGTTTGGCTGCCGAGACCATTATCCCATTCGGATGGGTTGGGGCCTCAAGTGATCTGTGAAATCCGCGTGGATTTCTGGATGACGCGGAGCTCCGACCCATTCCCGAATAGATGTTAATTACCGTAAGGTTTGATCGTGTTCTTGGTATTAGCCAGGAAAGTACATACGAAAACATTAAAAATACACCCTAGGACCAATAAGCAACCCTACGTCGAATCGACCCTTCGTGGGGGACCGTGCCCTCCGGGCCGCGGGCCCTACATTGTCGACTCCACTGGGGACTTATTTAGTAAGTGGGTAAGACTTGAAAAGTCGGGTTTTGTTTTTGTTTTTTTTTTTAAAAAAAAAAGTTGTCACATTTTTATTTAGGCATTACTTGCATTTCTCGGGTCTTCCCCTTAGTTGGGCACACAAGGCACCGTTTAGGTGGACCTGTTCGGCCTCGTTCCGAGCCGAATTTCTTCTCTTTTATAGGGTATATTTGCTTGTTTTAACCCCTATTTACATATTAGATATAATGATTTGGTGTTTTGTAGGAAAATAAGGAGTTAGAAGAAGTTTGGGCTTAATTGAAGGTTTTTAGGGAATCCCGAGCTATTTCCCGAGTCAAACCAAGTCAACCCAAGCCAAAATCTGAGTCAAACCAAGTCAACCCGAGCCGAGAGCCGAGGCGAAACCGAAGTCGGAAATTCCATATCAAGATTGGCGCAAAACAGAGCAGTACAAACTTAAAGGTTTGAAATCGTGTGCCTTCACCCTTTGGGTCATAACTCCTTCGTTACAACTCCGATAGCTCTGAAATTTTGGGAGCTTAAAGTACACACCGAGAGATTTCCATCGATATCTTACGGGCCTGAAATGGAGTTCGGATGAAGAACTTATGCGCGTTTGAAGTCGGCAGGGAAAAAGCGCCCGAGCATTTGGCTCGCGAGCAGGCTTAGGGCAACAAAACACCGGCGAGCATTGGCTCGCCCGAGCCACTCTGTCTGCAGACGCGCGTGCTGCGATTTTCCTAGGGTTTTGGGTTGTATTTTTCCTTCTTCTATAAATACCCACTTGTATTAATCTAAAATATCAATTAGCCTAGGTAATTTAGGAGTAGAATTAGATTTATTGCTTTCCTTTATTTGCTTTAATCTCTCTTAATTGTTCTTCAAGTTTTCAATTGTTCTTCAAGCTTTCATTGATTTCTAGCATTTGTATTCAAACTTTCTCAAGTTTTCTCAATTCAAGCAAGTTTCCATTGAAGTTTTACAAGCTTTCTCTCTCTTCTCTCTCTCTCTCTATAATTGCCATTGTTGACTTGTTTTCCAAGCTTTATAGTGTTAGCCAAAATCAACTCCATTTTTAGTGGGGAGGAGGGTCAAGGAACTCCAATTCTACTTACTAGTGAGAATTTGGGGGATTCTTGGTAATCCAAACCACAATTTCTTGTTTGTTCGGGGGAAATTCAAGTGTAGATTGAAGGTTTATTGAAGATTAGTCATCAAAGGTATAATTTCTCATTCCCAATTTCATTGTTCATTCATTGTCTTCATTCATGCCTTTTAATTGCTTTCATCTTTAAGTGCTTTCTTTATTGCTTTCTTTTAATTGCTTTCTTTATTATTATCATGTCTAGGTTAGATTTAAATGTTTTCTTTACATAATTTATCGCTTTCCGCACTTGAGAAAAACCCATTTACACGAACCGATTACCTTAATCAAGCCTCACACCCATCCCTGTGGACCGACATCCCTAACTTATAAAACCACAAAAATTACAACCGAACAATGGCGCCGTTGCCGGGGATGTCGTTATTTGGTATATTAGGCTATTGGTTTGTGTGTACATAGTTTATTGCTTTCTCGATTATGCTAGAAAAATGTAGCGAAAAAAATTGAATATCGAAAAAAGTGAGAAAAAAAAGAAAAAAAAAGAGAGTTATGGATAGTCCCCAATTCCCTCAATTTGAGCATGAAATATTTTGGAGGTATTTTGCTAGATTGCATGACTACCGTGTTCAATGTGAATTATATGGTATCTTTTGTGATACATTATCTCTTTTGGGAATTGTTAGTGAGGGTGTGAATTATGAGACCCGAAACCTTTTAGATTATTACGAGTTTTCTTGTATAGGTGAAGAAAAAGCATGGGAGTTAATTAAATGGTTGTCTAGGGATTCCTATGAATTTGAGCAACAAAATGTTAGTCCTAGCTTCCAACCTCCTTATGCACCACCCTTTGGGACCGAAGCTGAAAAATCATGTGAATACCCCGTGTATGTTGATGATCAATCTTATGATGGGGATATGTGGAAAAGCTGTTATGATCTTTCCCAAAGTGCCGATGTCGAGTCTCCTTAGTGTGCTCCTTGTGTGATTCGCCGTATCATAGTTCAATTTCTTGTTTGCAAGCTCTGATGGTTTCCTTGGCGAAGTAGAAAAATTATGTGCGAACATGAATGAGTATATCGTGAATTTGTCCGTAGAGTAATCAAAGGGTAGTAACTCCTTCTTCACAAATGGTTGATTCGAATGTTGAAATAGGTCATTCATCGTCTTTGAGTCTGAAATGCAAGTTGATTTTTACGTGTATGATGAGGATGATGACTATCATGCAAACCATGCCTTGGACTACTTAGTGATTCCTTAGCTCTAGCCCCACCTAATGAGCATGAGGAACATGATGATTTTGTGTGTGATGATGTAGAATTAGTTGAAAACATGCTAGATGATGAAATATTGTCAACACCCTTGTCCATGCCTTTATGTGAAGAAAAGATTGAGTTTAGTGAATGCCATGATGTAATTGAGCATGATCTTGTTGAGAGTGAAATTGAATCTGTTGTGATTGAATGTGTGCTTGATAACGATTTGTTAACTTTCATTGAGGATCATTGCATTAGTGAGGCATTACCTACCCTTGTATGTGAGTCCATTGATGTGCATACCTGTGATGATGAGCATAATTCTTTGGGGAATGATCATGATTGTTTGAACTTGGTTGTTGACAATGATGCTTTTGATGATGACATGCTTTATGAGTCATTCACGATGAGTTATGACCCTGAACCTTCCACTTTCACTTTTGATGTTGCTTTGGATGATGCTCCTTTGTCTTTTGATGTTGATAGTTCTTCTAGTGAGTCTGATATTGATGAAGATGAAGATGTGCTTGTGTGTGATGTTGGGAGTGTTGTGATGTGGTCTAACCCTCTGTTTTCCTTATCACCTATTGACGATTGTAATGATTATTTGGATGAGAGTGGTGATTTGGAATTTGTGATTGATGAAAATTGCATGGAAATTGAGTTTGAACCATTGTTTGCATCCAAGTCTTCGCATGAGCATGTTCAGAAATGTGTTGTATTGCCTCCTTAGTTGATTTGTATACCCAATCTCCATTTACGAGTCAATGGGAGGATCCATTTGTCATGTCTTCTTTCACCGTGCCTAGAAAAGTCTTGTATATTCATGAATTTCATCAGTTCTATGACTTTTCTAAAGCATTTGATAAATTGTTAAGGGCACTAATGTTTGTTTATGTGCTATTGCGAGGGTGCTCTTACCACCACCATTCTGAGATGCATGAGAGGATGCATGATTTGTTACTCCGGGCGTTGAATGGTTCTAACATGATCCCGATATCTTGAGGTGAGAAGGAGTGAATTTCTTGATAAGATGCCTTTGAGGTAATATCCTTCCTCACCCTTCTTGTATAATTAGTGAGTTGGTCTTTCTTTTCTTTTCTTCTTTTATTTTATTTTCTTTTTGTGTGTGTCATTTTCTTTTATTTTGGGGTGCTTATTTACCTACTTCTGTTTCCATTTTGAGGACACGACAACCTCTTTGTGTTGGAGTGGGAGGGTAGTATGTATTCCGGTATTCGAGTCTAACTAAAGAAAAAAAAGAGTCGTTTTGTAAATATTTTAGTTTGTTTTCTTAGTTCATTAGTCCTTAGTGTCTTGTATAGTTTGTTTTTCCTTTTGATCTTGCATGTGAACCATCACTCATAGTATGCTTTTCTTGTTTATTTCTAACCTTGGTGTGATGTTCCTTGGATCGTGGATTGAGTGCTTTTTATTGAAAATTCTGAGGTAACCTCTTTCCACCCTCTCTTTATGTGAATATATCGATAATTCATGATGCATGCTTGATTTTCTTTTTGGGTGGCGAACCCCTTGAGTGTGAATGTTGGATATATATTGTTTTTGGAGTCGTGTGGGCTCGGGTCGCCACCGCTTTTTATGCGATAAGTGTTTTATATATATGTTTTTGTTGGTTTTCTACCTCGCTTGTGACACCCTTCTTCTCACAATGGGGACATTGTGATGTCTTGTGGTGGAGTAGGGGTGATATCTTTTATTGTTCATGGGTAGATTACCTAGTTTTGAGTCTTTGTTTTCATTTTTCGTAGTTTGTGTCTAAAAATTGAAAATTTTGTGTGTGAAAAGAAAAGAAAAAGGGAAGAAATGTTGTGAAAAACCCAAAAGTTGTTTTTCTTTTTGAAGATGTTTCCGTTCACAGTTGTGTAGATAGTTGTCTAATCAGTTGATTCAATCAGTTAGAAGCGGCCGGTATGAATAATGATGGGCCTTAGAAAAGATTTTTGCCATGACTTATCTCTATTAGACCTCTACATGGAATGGGAAAGCGGAATCCTCAAATCTTACACGCTTTGACTGTGTCTTCTTACCTAAGTTAGACGGTTTTAGTTGTTCAATTGCTTAAGCTCTTAACTAATGCATTAAATAATTATTGTCGGGCCTACCGTCATGGGTTGGTTTGGGTGGATCGGCACCCTATGCCCCTTAAGTGCAATGACTCACGTATGGAGAAACCCGGCGGGGAGGTAACCCTTGCGAAGGCGGTGCTTAAATCATGAGCAGACACAAGCGCTCTAAAAGACACAAAAGCGGTTGAGTGGAAATAAAGCGTAGGTTTTGAAAAAGAAAGAAAAGAAGCGAAGAAAAAGAAAAAGAGTTGAGCAAAATAATGGTAAGAAAAAGAAAGAAAAGAGAGCAAAGTAAGAAAAAGAAAGAAAAGAGAGGTTAAAGAAAAACCAAGAGTGAAGTAGGATAGATAATCCGAGCTTGAGCGAGAACAACTACGATTATGCAGTTTAGGATAGGAAGGACCGACTAGAGCCCACTTGCGTATGCACGAGGTGTTTTGCTCATCGAAGTGTTTTGGTTCAAAATCTCAAAGATTGGCGTTTTCCAACCTTCGTGTCTTAATTTGTTTATACTTGCTTCTTCGATTGATTGTTGAGGCGGGTTGGGAACTAGGTGCATGATTGGGGCGAATTTTTCTTTGCTTTTGTTTTGTTTCGTTTTTCGATTTTCACTTCTTTTTCTTTCCCCTTTTTTTCTTTTCTCGAGGCTTTTGTGGGTATAGTTGCTATAAACCCTCACAAGACCTACCTCGTCCACCCGGGCTACCGGGGGATTTAAAGGGCTTGATGCATATGCTAAATGCATCCGCGATTCTGAAAGTGAGTTAGGTTTTAGTTTTCTTTTTAGTCCTTTTCTTCGTTTTTAGTTTCTTTGAGGCGAGCAAACCCTTGTGTTGGAGTGGTGTTGGCCTCGTTCGGGCGAATTTCTTCTCTTTTATAGGGTATATTTGCTTGTTTTAACCCTATTTATATATTAGATATAATGATTTGGTGTTTTGTAGGAAAATAAGGAGTTAGAAGAAGTTTGGGCTTAATTGAAGGTTTTAGGGAATCGAGCTATTTCGAGTCAAACCAAGTCAACCCAAGCCGAAATCCGAGTCAAACCAAGTCAACCGAGCCGAGGCGGCGAAAGAAATCGGAAATTCCATATCAAGATTGGCGAAAGCAGAGCGGTACAAACTTACGGGTTTGAAATACGTGTGCCTTCACCCTTTGGGTCATAACTCCTTCGTTACAACCCGATAGCTCTGAAATTTTGGGAGCTTAAAGTACACAGAGCTTTCCATCGATATCTTACGGGCCTAAAGCGGAGTTCGGATGAAGAAGTTATGCGCGTTTGAAGTCGGCGAGGAAAAGCGCGAGCGTTGGCTCGCGCGAGCCATCTGGCGCTCGCTGAGCCAGGCTTCGAGCAACAAAACACCAGCGAGCAGCTGGCTCGCCCGAGCAGGGTGGCTCGCCGAAACCACTCTGTCTGCGACAGCGTCTTTGCGATTTGTCTAGGGTTTTGGGTTGTATTTTCCTTCTTATAAATATCCACTTGTATTAATCTAAAATATCAATTAGCCTAGGTAATTTAGGAGTAAATTAGATTTATTGCTTTCCTTTATTTGCTTTAATCTCTCTTAATTGTTCTTGAGTTTTCAATTGTTCTTCAAGCTTTCATTGATTTCTAGCATTTGTATTCAAACTTTCTCAAGTTTTCTCAATTCAAGCAAGTTTCCATTGAAGTTTTACAAGCTTTCTCTCTCTTCTCTCTCTCTCTCTCTCTATAATTGCCATTGTTGACTTGTTTTCCAAGCTTTATAGTGTTAGCCACAATCAACTCCATTTTTAGTGGGGAGGAGGGTCAAGGAACTCCGATTCTACTTACTAGTGAGAATTTGGGGGATTCTTTGTAATCCAAACCACAATTTCTTGTTTGTTCGGGGGAAATTCAAGTGTAGATTGAAGGTTTATTGAAGATTAGTCATCAAAGGTATAATTTCTCATTCCCAATTTCATTGTTCATTCATTGTCTTCATTCATGCCTTTTAATTGCTTTCATCTTTAAGTGCTTTCTTTATTGCTTTCTTTTAATTGATTTCTTTATTATTATCATCATGTCTAGGTTAGATTTAAATGCTTTCTTTACATAATTTATCGCTTTCCGCACTTGAGAAAAACCCATTTACACGAACCGATTACCTTAATCAAGCCTCACACCCATCCCTGTGGACCAACATCCCTAACTTATAAAACCACAAAAATTACAACCGAACAGGACCCTTTTATTTTTACCTTTTTTTGGGAAAACATGAACCATTCAACTCAGGTGGGTCCATTTTGACCTTCACCGAGCCGGTAGTTGTTTTTCCCACTCGTGCACCACTCCCTAATCCATATGATAAAAGGGAGCAACCCGAGTGTGTTAATCTTGCCATGCATCCCATGGAAGATCAAATACTCGGGACACGAGCTAGAGGTTAGGATGAACCGACCCTTTAACCCTCAAACATAGTCCCTTGGTTAGGATGGAACTCATTTGCGTGCCATGTGTTTTTTCCTTTTCTCGAACCCGGGACCATGCCATAATGCTTAGACAAAAAAATAATATAACAAAAGAAAAAACCTTTTGCATTTGCGGTAGGCCAAGATAATTAATTTGGCCTATCTGAGAGCAGGGCCCATGGGATCATGCAGTTCGAGTTGGGCGGGCCTGTATAGCCCAAATTAATGGTCCGGCCCTCCTAGTGTTAGAGTCGTCAACCCAGGTTTAGGCCTGATAGTGGGCTGGAGGCTTTGAGATCCGCGCGGATCTTAGTGTATCCGGACCCTATGGGGCCTAACCCGAGGCGCTTTGGGTCGTGCATAACGGCTAGAATTTGGCCCATACATGACTCGAGCTCAGGGGATGCACGCGGATTCCAGGTTGAGCTGGGCCATGTATGGTCCAAATTCTTGTTTTCTTTCTTTTCTTCTTTGTTTTGTCCGACCTGGATTTAGGCCCAGTAGTGGGCCTGAGCCCAGGAAATCCGCGCGGATTTCTGGTGAGCTTGGTCACTATCGGGTCTAAATATGGTTGTCTTAAGTCATGAATAGTGGGCTGTGAGATCTGATTTGGCCTATACAAGGCCCGAGCCCTTGGAGTCCACGCGGATCCCAGGTTGGGTGAGGCCCTGTATAGTCCAAATCACTTTTTTTTTCCCCTTAAGTGTTGGACCTGGGTTTAAGCTCGATGTGAGCTGAGCCCGGGAAATCATGGATTCTTGGTGAGCTCGGTTGCTACCGGGCCTAAATTAAGGTGTTTTAGGGTCATCGGTTTGCATTTTAGTTTGCATGAAGTCATCTCTGTCTAAGACCAGCAGGTCATTTGGGTTGCACAAGTTGTTGGACCTCATGGATCCTCGCGGATTTGTGAGTAAGCCCACTCTTGCGTGGTCCAAATGGGCTCTTTGGTCCGTGTAGTCAACTAAAATGATATGTTTAGCCCTTATGAGAGGCCTGAGCTTGAAAAATTTGGTATTGGGCTCGGCCCGATAAGGTCTAAATATGTCTTTCTAGCTCGAGTCAGCATTTGCATAAGATTTTTATTTGGGTTTCGCATATGACCTAGAGCTCTAGTTCGGTCATTCGGGATTCAAATAAATTTCTTCATCCATTGCATTCATAAAGTCTTAGGGGTCGACGTTGAGCTGAGTCTTCAAATCCTTTCACCTTTCAGGACAGAATAGGTTGGTTTCGGGTATATCAAAGGGACGAGACTGGCCGGCTGGAGACTTTTGACATCCATTACAACAGTAACGAGGATCGGGATTCGCCATCATCTGAAGCAACAGATAAAGGAGCAACAGACGAAGAAGCATCTGTTGAGGAAGTTGAATCCTTGGTAATTGATCCATCTAAGACAATGTCAGACCTTAACAGCAACCATCCTCATGGTGATCCTGAGGAAGAGCAGGTTCCTCCTCCACCACCTCCTCCAAATACTGAAATGGAGCAGCTGACCAACATAATTCTGAATATGCAAGTCACTATGAATGCTCAGTTAGAGGCACAGAATCAGAGAATTGATGATATCATTCATGCCATGGAGGAGGCGAAGAATTCAAATGTGAAGAACCGCACTACGGGTGAGAATAAACCACGATCAAGGAAGGAGAAAGATGGGTCAGTCCACGGGATTTCAAACTCGAGGCTAGACCGTATTGAACAGATGTTGAAGGAATCTACTCTTTTCAGCGATCGGTTCTGACGGCCATTTGGTTTCACGCTTTGTCAGGGTAGACTTCCCCCTAAATTCAACATGCCTGATATTAAATTTCACGGTGATGAGAATCCACATCAACATGTGAGGAATTTTATGGGGGCTATGACGCTAAAAGGAGTGGAAGAAGATATCTACCACATTATTTTCCTTGGACTCTTGTCGGATGTTATGAAATGGTACAACACACTTAGTCTACGAAGTCCTCACGATGGAGCTCACTTTGCAAGGAGTTCTTACATCAATACTCCTCTGATGTTGACATGCCGTCACCTTAAGGGACATGGAGCTCATGAAGCGAGGAGGAAGAGAGATTCTCGACTACTTGCTCGATGGAGGCGGCGGCTCGAATGGTTGATCGGCCTTACGAGGAACATCAAGTAGATATGCTTGTGCGAGCTTACGACCCTCGTCTGACATCCATCTAAGGTTTCAACCTCTCGAGGACTTCGTCTCATTGAGGTTAGTGGAACCAAAATCGAAAGTGAACTAGCTAATTGGGGCTAGAAGAACACTTATCTTGATAAGCAAACTTCTTGCCTAACAAGGGAAAGCGAGGTGAAAGAACACTCCGTGTGTTGAAGCACTAGAACAATTTCGAGGAAAGGATGAGCCAATAAGGAAATACTCCAAAGTGGGGATGCGGATGAACTTTGCAAGTACCACGAGCACGAGGACACTATGTTGATCAAAATGAAGGAAATGTCTAGGTCGAAGCAATTATCCAGTCGAGATGCTTTGAGTTGTATTGCCTTGTACAAGCCTTTTATTCTTGAGTACTTCTTGCATGATTGTTGAGTCTTAGCAATTGATCATCTTTTTTGAGCTAGTTGAAGAGTTAGTAGAATAACCCGTGAGATTTTAAGCCTTTATAGACTATTTATTATATATATAGTCTCGATTTCCTTTTTGTGTGTAACTCTTCCATGTGTGCATCTCTAGAGCTTGGCTTGACATTCCTTAAAATCACATTTGGCATATGCATTGTGTTAATATGATTGAGGCATCCTTTTGTTAGCTACATAGCCAAAAAGCCACCTGACTTTTTTGACCTCTTTTTGCAAGCCCTTGCTAACCCTTTTTTCCTGTTTTGTTGTTTACGCTATAAGTGCGCACCCTTGGCCTTTACATAATTTCCTACCTTTAGCCAAGTTAGAATGGCGTGATTCGGTTGTATGGGCGATTTAAGTAGTCGATTGTTGAGAGTGAGTAGTTGGTTTGTTGCTTCTGAGGAAGTACATTGTTGAATATCCTTTCTACCCTCTTTATCCTCAAAGGTTATAACTTGTGACTACTGGGATTTGAATTTCTCTTTATATATTCATGTTATTCATTGAAAAAAAAAGTTCAAAAACTAGGAATTCATAACAAAAAAAAAGCAGCAAAACAGCAAAAAAAAGAAAAAGAAAAAAAGAAAAAAGAAAAAGAGAAAAAAGAGAAGTTTTATTTTTGTTTTAATTTTGGGTTTTGATTTGTATTAGGTGCTCTATCCCGGTCTTCTTTTATTGTGGATGTTTTGTGCTCTTTTAAGTTTCCGTGTGGAGGTGGTGCATTACATGAAATGAAAATGTTGTTGCTCTTAGGTACTTGGCTACTTAGCTCCACATTTTCTAAATGATTTCCCTTCTTACCCTAACCTAAACCCCATTACAACCTTTTGAAAGTCCTCATGATTAACATTTTTGCGTGTTGTCCTCAGTGATGGAGGGTTGAGAGTCTTGCCAAGCTTATGGCAGTTGTATGCATTGGAACGAGCTTGAGTGAACCCTTACATATTTCTAAACACATTGAGAGGAGTGTTCCACTTTACCTAAAGTGAGGATCTACTAGCTTCACTAGCTCATCAATTGCTAAGGTGATACATGATTGTTTAGAGGTACAACATAGAGTGATTGGTTTGTGTCTTGGTCTTACGCTCATAGTATTGAAATAAAGTTTGCTTCGACGTGATTTTGACCTTATGCATCATTGTTTCTCTCACTGGTCTTATTGTTATGTGATATGAGGTCTTGCTCGTGAAGTCTCACACCTTCTTTTCTTCATGGCTTACACCGTGGGCTTTCTCTTCTCCTCTGTACGTCTTCCTTTCAAACTGGGGGCTTTCTCTTTCCCTCCGTTTTCTTTTTTCAATTGGGGGCTATCAGGATACAATTCATTAGATTTCCTGATCACTACAGGTTGCATCCAAGGACAAAATTTTTTTCCCTTTGCTCACCTTTTAGCAGTCAATCTAAGGTGCCTAAGAGCGGGCATTTCGTTCTCATCTCTTCTCATGGAAATGACACGTTGGTCTTGTCACTTTCCTTCATGTTCATTGGATAGCAAGATATAACTCTACTATCCAGTAAAAATAAGCTATAGTTCTGGAAAAGTCCTAACAGATTTTTGTGAGACCGAATGGAAAAGTCCTCGCGGATTCTCAGGAGCAAATGTCCATCATCAACTCTTCTAACAACCTTTTACATAAGAACGACTTTTTTTAAAGCATGTTCAATGTATAACACTAGGCATGAGCCCTTGAACAACTTTTACAACCTCATGTTCACATATATCGATTTGGGCTTGAAGATAAAGGTTTTTCATTCATGAAGTTCTTACGGATCCTGGGTTGCATATCGCTTCTAGTGTATTCACATATGAGTCAAGAAGCTTGATAAACCTCTGACTAAGGAGGTTCTATGCTTAAAAACAATATAAATTATAGCAATGGAGATCGAATCGAAACTACCCTAAGTTGTGTACTTGACCTATTAAGTCGTGACTAAATGCTTACACTACCATTTGAACTACGGCTGATTCCATTGATAAAGTGGATATGTAGGAAGCTTTTGAAGTCGGTCCAAATAATCAAACAAAAATAACTTCTTGGTGATCTCCCAAAAGGAACTTATCGGTTCAGTGCGTACTCGAGCGAGTTAAGCGAGAATCCTTGCAAAATTTTTCTAAGAGCTCGCGGATTTTATAACTCGTAGAGACTTGAACCTCTTATGCGGCGATTACCTAAGTCGGCGAAGTCTTAGCGATTCCATGGTGACACAAGCTCGCATGATTCTTTGAGGTCCATGACTAAAGTGCTTCAGGACGTCGATTCTCATGGATTGGACTAAGGTTCATCGCAGATTTGCAAAAAGGGTCGAAGCTGAGTTTACAAGTGAAGACCAAAAATGTTCGCGGATTTTGGTTTTCACTATTGAGCGTCTAATATTTCGATGTCATCGACCACGACTCGATACCTAGACTCTCTTGCATGCATGTGTGTCTTACATCATCATAAATTAAAAAAAAAAAGGTCTGCATTAGTGCATTAACATCATGCATTACTAGAGAAATAGAGTCCATCCATTGCATCATAAAAGATAAATGAACGGTCTAAGCATTATACATGCACTCGGTGCTCATCAATTGAGATCGATTTATTCTTGCCAAACTCGAGAACACATGGTGGTGATCAGCGTGATCGCGAAGTTCCGCTTTCATGATCGATGAAATGATGAGCGATGGCGAGCACGAAATCTTGCGAGGCATATCCCAAAACTCTCTCCCATTTGGACTAAGCCCAACAAGATAGTGGAGCTTACACGAACATCTCGTGACTTTAGCGATCAAAGCAAGACTTCAAACATGAACATATCTTGGTGGCTTCAATTGGGTGCAGCTCTCGCGAACCGTGAACTCACGAGTGAAGCATAATGGGGGCTTGAGTCCTTGTTGATCCTAAAGCAGAAATCTTCGACGATTTTACTAAATGTCAACACAAGCAAATGACTTATCCTAAATTTGACTCAGGATCATCATGAAAAATTAGAGAGTGAATCAACTAAAAAGTGATTCTCCTGATTCATCGGGGTGCTTCGCCAATTCGTGAGTCCTTATCGATTCGTGTTCCTCATGATTATGTTATCAAGCGGACTCGAATTCCTTGAAGATTCTGTCATCGAATATAGCGACTCAGTGAGCTCAGCAAGATCTTGTAGATTCCAGCACAAACATGGCAAAACTCATCTCGTCTTAAACAAAGCTTTGCAGAAGCTCCGTCAGTGATCCTCCATCATCAAGTTGGAACCCTGAGTTCCTCGTCAACCCCCATCGGCTGACAGGGAGTTTTTCTCATCGGCTAGCAGGATTTTTTTTCGCTATCCTCATTTATCCTTAAAAAAAAAAATCATTTTCTAGGGGAAGCGACCCCCGTGTTTTGACTTTTCTTCGACACTCATAAGTTTCATGGTCTTTTGTAGGTACCAATCCTTAAGTATTTTTTCGGGCTACCCCCAAGAAATTCATAAAAGCTTGGACAACCTCCAGCAATCCCAGGTGGACTACCTCCACATATCATCGAAGTGTTCGGGCTACCCCCGAGAAACTCATTAAAGCCCGGACGACCTCCAGCGACCCCAAGCGGACTACCTCCACATATCATCGAAGTGTTCGGGCCATCCCCGAGAAATTCATCAAAGCCTGGACGACTTCCAGCAATCCCAGGTGGACTACCTCCGTAGATCATCAAAGTGTACGGGCTACCCCCGAAAAATTCATCAAAGCCTGGACGACATCCAGCAATCAAACCAGCATCGGACTACCTCCGGTCAGATTTCAGAAATCCAAGCTACCCTTGGATAACTCAGCCTGGACAATATCCAGCAATCGAAGTTAACAATTGGATTGCTTGCAGTTAACTACAAGTCTTTTCAAGATGTTTACTTTGACTTTCGTCTTACTCAGACTCAGTCAAAGTGGGGGCTAACTGTAGACACAAAATACAGTTGGTCGGATCGTGACATCGGCTCGGCTCAAGCGCCGAATATATTTCGGCAAATTGGCGGATTTCGGGCGACCGGGAAAATCACGCGGATTTTCCGAGCGGACAAGCACAAATCCGCGGATTTCTAGATCGACCGGAAGAAACTCTCGCGGATCCTCGCGGATTTTGTCAGTCCGCTCAGCAGAAGGCCACGCGGATCCAGATTCCGGGTCAAGTTGGAATCTCGCGGATCCGGGTTGTGGGATAGGCAGGAACTCACGCGAGATCGGTTGGGTCGGGGCCGGAAGCTCGCGGATCCGCGGATTCGGCAGCTGCGGGGCGATTTTGTCAGCCGTCGAAACCGTCATTACAAGCGCGATCAACAAATCACCCCTGCCGGTTGACAACAGAAGAGTGTCACGCGGATTTAGCGGGGTCAAGGAGAAGGTGGCGCAATCGCTGTAATTGCCAAATCAGGAGCTTATAAATTAAGCTCTCGCGGATTTGGCAGGGGTGGAAAAAAATTTTGGGAGAGGGGCTGATAGATTTCTAAAAAAAATCACAACACAAAAACAAGACTTGAGCCATTGCCGGACTCGCGCGGCTCCATCGTCAGTCTTTGGTCGCCAAAAGAAATCCGCGCGGATTTCCCCTTGTGTCCGGTACTTACCTAGCTAATTTTTTGTGTCCTTTTCGGTGATGTAAAAATGTAAATCGTAAAGTTAGTCCCGTCCTTTGTAATTTTTTATTTTGAATGATTACCTTTTCCTTTGTTGTTTTTCCGCATGTTCAAGTTTTAGAATAATGTGACAACTTTGTTTTTAGTTTTTAAGAAAAACCCGATCTAGTAGAGCGCCATGTGGCGCGATGCAAGAACACCCCACATCGACACCTTTACCGATCGATCTCGGTTCGGAGGCCGTGGAGTTCATTCATTTTATTTTTGTTAGTTTTTATAAAAATTGGTGGCGACTCGGTTTTTTCTTCCTTCATGCACGTTAAATGCCCTTATACGTCAAATTAATCCTTGAAGTTCAGTAATCACGACCCAGATGAAAAGCCGGGAGAACCTGTCCGAGATCCGCGAATTTACGGCTGTGGTCGATCCAGTGATCATCCGGGCCCAAAATGGTCGTCGCAAGCGGAACAACGGGTCAACTGTGTATACAGGCCGGAAATCCGCGCGGATTTTTGGCCTGTATACCAGTCTGGCTTGCTGTTTGGCTGCCGAGACCATTATCCCATTCGGATGGGTTGGGGCCTCAAGTGATCTGTGAAATCCGCGTGGATTTCTGGATGACGCGGAGCTCCGACCCATTCCCGAATAGATGTTAATTACCGTAAGGTTTGATCGTGTTCTTGGTATTAGCCACATGAAGGAAAGTACATACGAAAACATTAAAAATACACCCTAGGACCAATAAGCAACCCTACGTCGAATCGACCCTCCGTGGGGGACCGTGCCCTCCGGGCCGCGGGCCCTACAAAGTGGTAAGGGCTTTGTTATTTCAGTCTAAATTACCAAACAAATTTTGGGGTGAGGCTTTAATGACTGCTGTGAATCTTATAAATAGGATGCCTACTGCTGTTTTAAATAATAAAAGTCCATATGAGATTCTGTATGATAACAAACCCTCTTATGATCATCTCAAATCTTTTGGTTATTTAGCTTATGCAGCAACTTTAAAGAGAAATAGGGATAAATTACAACCCAGAGCAAGGCCTTGTGTTTTTTTGGGGTATCCAGCAGATAAAAAGGCTTATAAGTTGCTTGATATCTCTTCTAAACAAGTTTTTTATTCAAGAGATGTCACCTTCTATGAAAACATTTATCCTTTTCATATGTTGCCACCTAGTTCTGATGTTCCTTTGCCTATTATACCTGAATTTATTTCTGACAGTTTTTTTGAGGGTTTTAATGTTCCTCAGGCTGATAGCCATACTTCCACTGACATCAACGCTAATCAGACGAATGATGTATCTTCTGAGCCCAGCAATTCTTCTCAAGATTTTCTTGAGACTATGTCACCAGAACAAAATATTCTTGAGCAAAGTCATGATCATTCTTCTCAACAAATTGTTCCTGCTGTTTCTCCTAATAATGTTAATGATCTGTTGTTTCGAGTGACCTACCAGAAAGTCATCCAGAAACATAAAGAAACCTCAGTATTTAGCAAATTATCATTGTAATTTAGCAGATACTAACATTTTCTCTCAAGATTTCTATGCTTTTCAGAGTAAGCTGCAGGAATATCAAGAACGAAAGTATGGCGAGCTTAAAGATCAGCGGGTCAAGCAATGCAAAAAGAAGTTGATGCTTTGCTAAAGACCAACACTTGGAAGCGATTGATCTTCCTCACGGAAAGAAAGCAATCGTAGTAAGTGGGTATACAAAGTTAAGCGAAGGTGATGGCACTCTTGAGAGGTTGAAAGCGACTCGTCATACGAGGTTTCACTGTGATATGGAATTGACTATCGAAGTCTTTTCTCCGGTTGTAAAGATGACTGGTTTCTTTCACAATTAGATGTAAACAACGCTTTTCTTCATGGTGACTTAGATGAAGAAGTATACATGGAGATGCCCAGAGGAATTCGAAATCCCAACAACAAAGTTTGCCGGTTGAAGAAGTCACTATATGGTTTGAAGCAAGCAAGCAGACAGTGGTTTTCTAAACTCAGTCAAACCTTAATTTCTTTGGGATATCAACAATCTAATAATGATTACTCACTTTTTATTAATAAATCTTCTACTGATATCACCATTCTTGCTGTTTATGTAGATGACATACTTCTCACTGGTTCAAATCAAGATGAGATTGCACATGTCAAGCAACATCTCAACAACATGTTTGGTATCAAGGATCTGGGAAAGCTCAATTACTTTCTTGGATTAGAGGTTTCACATGTCTCTCAGGGTGTTATTTTATCTCAACACAAATTCACTAAAGAACTACTAGCTGATTGTGGTCCTTTACACCCTGCTCCTACTGTGACTCGTCTTCCTATTAATATAAAATTAGATCCTGAAGAAGGAGAGTTACTGACTGATACTTTATCTTATAGGTCTCTGGTGGGGAAGATTAATTTCCTCACAAATACAAGGCCTGACCTCAGCTTTACTGCACAGACTCTAAGTCAGTTCATGCAACAGCCTCGATCAAGCCATCTCAAAGCTCTCAAACATACACTCAGATATATTAGAGATACTGCTGGTTTCGGCATCCTTCTCAAAGGATCTGACAAACTTAACATCAAAGCTTTCTCCGATTCTGACTGGGGTGCATGTTCTTTCACTCATGAATCATCCTTTGGGTATCTTATTCTACTGGGAGATTCACCTATCAGTTGGAAGAGCAAAAAGCAAGGCACAGTTTCTAGGTCTTCCTTAGAAGCAGAATTTCGAGCTATATCTCAAACAGCTTCAGAAGTAACTTGGCTTGTTAGATTGCTAGAAGAGTTGGGAGTGGCTTCATTAAAACCTGTGACCCTCTTTTGTGACAACCAATCAGCAATACATATTGGAAAGAATCCAGTTTTCCATGAACGAACCAAGCACATTGACATTGATTGCTACTTCACAAGGGAGAAGGTTATGGAGGGTCTTCTTCAACTCACTCATTTGCCAACTCATGAGCAACTTGCTGATGTATTAACTAAAATTCTTCCATCTTCTCAACAGAATTTTATATTATCCAAGCTTGGTTTAGTCTCACATACATCCAAGCTTGAGGGGGATGTTAAGAATATATTAGTTATAGGGTTAGTTAGATATTATTTTCTTGTTTTCCTCTTAGTATATGTACACCTTCAGGGCTTGTACTTCATTCCTCAATTCAATACAATTACTCTCATTACTTTTCTCTCGTTTCTCCTTCTCATCTATGTTTTTCATTCAATCTTGAGATGATTAACACATAGTGTCGTAGAAAAATTAAAGCATTAAGCATCATCATGTCCTCATATATATTCAAATTAAATTCAACTAGCAAATTAAGTCATTAGTATTGCATACAAAATGTGAATTATTATTTTTCTTCATAAAGTCATTAGTATTGCAAACAAAATGAATCCGGTAAGAAGAAAGTTTAGGCAGGAAGGTGAGAAGAATAAATCTCGGCCATTGATTTTACATCTAGCGGTGTGTGGTCATGGATATTAGAAAGTGTGGCCATGCGTTTCAGGGAGTGTGGTTGTAGATATTAGAAAGTGTGGTCATGAAATGTATGATCACACTCCTCTATCGTGATCACAAAGTCGAATCTGAAATCGGCGGTTGAGATTTCTTTCTCAGCGTTCTACTAAAGCTCTCTTCTATTGGATCGATTCTCAGAAAATTAAATCATATGAGCTAACCCTATCAAGATTGAAGGACACTAATATCTTGGCAATATATGTTGTCTACCACTTGTTATTATGATAATATGAACATGATATGTTTCACAATACAAGTCAATAAAAGTAAATGCATCTCTATCATTATCTTAAGTCTAAACCCCACAACACGATATGAATCGCGACAATAGCCAATAATCAATATGATGCGTTGAAGTAGTCCATTCTGAATATAATGTCAGTCCATATACTGCAATAAATTCCATGAGAATCATAATCACTCAAATTACCAACGAAATTTCCAAACACTACTGTTTTCCAACGCGTTTAAACTCTACAAGACTAATTACCCTTTATATAAGGCAATCCTATATATGTTGAGTAATTAGACCACTTCAGAGTAAACAAAACACATATGATAAATTTTCATTTTATCTTCTTCTTGTTTTAAGTTATTTCTGATCTAACCCTCCATTGTTTTAGAGCTCCGATCCGCCATGGCTATAGCTAAGAAGCTTTCCATGATTGTTGTCGCGACCTTGTTGTGTTTAGCATTGTTATCGCCTTATTTAGGACGAACAGGTATTGTCTCCCTCTTTTTCTTTCTATACTTGCAAACATGTACGTTGCATGGCTTTATGTGTGAAACCATCTCAATAAAAAGCTTAAGCTGATGGTTGAAGACCTAGTAATAGTTCTATACTCTAACATGCCCCTCACGCGAATGTCATTTGGGTTTGAAGCGTGGATCTCGATGACCCATTTACCTTGCGCAAATGAATATTAGAGTCTTAAGATAAGAACTTGGGATCTCTTGTCAAGTCTAGCTACGTCTGTATGAAACCATCTTAGCAAAAGTTTAAGCTGATGGTTGACAAAATGCTCAAAATACGTATATAATAAGTTAAGTTAAAATAATAAGTTGAAGAGAATATACTCTAAAATTTATCTGGATCCGTTATAGCACGCTAATACCTAAAGGTACGTCGATCCATTTCAGAAGCACAGATTGGAGTATGCTACGGAATGATTGGTAACAACTTACCCTCGAGGCAAGACGTGGTGAAATTGTACCAATCCAACGGAATCCAATCCATGAGAATATATTGGCCGGACACAGAGGCTCTAGAGGCGCTCCAAGGCTCTAACATCAAACTCATCTTAGATGTGCCCAACGAACACATTCAATCTCTAGGGTCGAATGCCTCGAAAGCCGTGGAGTGGGTCCGAACCAATGTGGTCCCCTACGCTTCCTCTATCAAGTACATTGCAGTAGGAAACGAAGTTCACCCTTCTGACTCAATAGCCCCATCAGTCGGACCAGCCATGCAGAACGTTCAAAACGCGCTAAAACTAAACAATTTAGCAGGCCAAATTAAGGTCTCAACTTCCATCGATACTTCCCTCATCATAAACTCGTACCCACCATCGAATGGTCAATTTAGTAACATGAAATACATGGGTCCCATCGTAAACTTCCTTAAGAGTAACCGGTCACCTTTACTAGTTAATATCTACCCGTACTTTTCCTACATATCGAATGAGAACGATATCGACATTAACTACGCGTTGTTCACCTCATCGGGGACTGTTGTTGTGGACAAGAACAACGGGTTGCAGTACCAAAACCTGTTCGATGCCATGGTGGATTCGGTGTATGCAGCCCTAGCGAAGGCTGGTGCACCTAACACCAGCATTGTGGTGTCAGAGACCGGATGGCCTTCATATGGTGGGAACTCTGCAACGAATGAGAACGCAGGGACTTATTACAGGAACTTGATCAACCACGTGAATCGAGGAAGTGGGACCCCCTTGAAGTCGGGCAAAAAGATAGAGACTTACTTGTTTGCCATGTTTGATGAGAATAAGAAGACAGGGCAACCAAGTGAGCAACATTTTGGGCTTTTTCATCCTAGCCAACAGCCAAAGTATCAGCTCCGTTTCAATTGATTTTCAATTCATGGGAGCACACATTTAGTAGTAATACTAATTTATGCTTTTGGTTTATGTTGCAAGCTCTTCCCATACATACATATTATATAGATAGATCGTATTTGAGCTACTAAGATGAAACTGTCCCAATACCTATATATGTTATATAGAGTATTTCCATTTGTAATACTCCCTCGTTTCTATTTTATCTATCGCTTTGAGCTTTATATTAATAAGACTTCGAACACTTTAATAATTATTTCACAATATTTGTAGTGATCTATTACGGTTATTCGGTTGGTAACAGAGTCATTTCTCAGTAACTAACCGGACTTACGGCGTAAAAAAAATGATGATCTATTACGTGAAATTACTATCAGTATATTTATATTGCTAAATCCGTTGGAATTAGTGCATCTTTTTGCACTCCTGTGCAAGGTTGTGCATTGTTTAAGACTACTTACATTAATCAAGATTCCTCCAGACCTCACACTAGAGGCCGAACTTAGACTGGAACTGGTAACGCGATAGTTTTATGTCGAAAACTATTATTATGAGAATACAATATTATATGAGAAGTTATCGATTAAAGAATAATAAAACCGACGAGGCTAAGAAGAAGAAGACGAAGAAGATTTGTCAAGAGTGTGTAGTAGTATTATCATGCTGGTGGGCTCACTGTTAGCTTCAGCCTTCATGTATAGTTAAGGAACAACTTGCTTGTACTTTTCTAAAGACTTTTCAATGAAAAATGTTAGGCCACGGAAATGTAGGCAGGGTGGGGTCACTCTTGAAGTCTCAATTACTCACATTGAGGTGGAGGAGTATTCCTCGGTTGACTCCCTCAAGACTTGAGACTTGCTTTTTGACAAGGTAAACTACCCATATTTTCTAGGAAAATTGGATCCTAGAGTCGCTATTTACAATTTTTGTATGCTATATAGTCCTTATTTTTCTTTTTGTATTCTGATTATTCTAAAAATATAAAAATTGTTTTCTAATCGGAGGTTACCAAGTCAAGAAGCAGTGATTCGGTGTATATATCATGTACACGGTACACCTCAAAAAATCAATAACATTTGAGTCCAAATAAAAGTTGTTGGTATTAATGTTGTCCAACACCCCTTAGTAGATAATATTTTTGTCTAATTAAAAAATTGGCATTATTATTAGCTAATAACCATCAACTTCCTTTACGTCCAAAAATTTTATATATGTGTGAGTGAGGATTATATCCATTGAGAACTACCAATTAGAATAAGAACTAAAGAACTATCAATTACGGCCCTTGGATTTATAATGAAAGGCTAAGATTAGATTAGGTTATTTATTCTTTTTCATTTATTATTTTTGAAAAGATAAGCAGAAAAAGGGGGTGCCAATTGTTTCGTTTTTGTTCTTTGCTGGCAAATCTCCCTCTCTCTTCTTCTTATCATGTATTCACATTCTGATAACAAAATTTTTTTTCTGGGGTTCGTTGCCAGAAATTGATTTTCTACTGCTTCTTAGACCTAATCTTCGATTTTTTTCTTTCTCAAAGTCTATTTTCTGGAGCTCATTGTTCAATCACACTCAAATATCGAAATCTAAAATTTCCCACTCAATTTTTCATTCTGGAAAGTATTGGAAGTAAGTGTGCAAAAATTATCAGGCAGATCTGAATGTGGCCGGAAAAAGCAGGTTTGGGCGTAGATTTTTAAATGCGAATTTT
The DNA here is from genome assembly GCA_029582165.1 of Portulaca oleracea. Taxonomy (NCBI): domain Eukaryota; kingdom Viridiplantae; phylum Streptophyta; class Magnoliopsida; order Caryophyllales; family Portulacaceae; genus Portulaca; species Portulaca oleracea. The sequence continues at coordinate 112,902 of JARFYH010000029.1, read as the reverse complement.
GATATTGCGAATTGATGAATATTCGGACGTAAAATTTCTCTTTTTCTATTATCGAACCCGATTTTAGCTCCGTCCGAATTATCCGACCAGTTCGACCGAAATAAAACCGGTCGGACGTGAATTTCGTCGAATTTTAAAATTGTCGAATTTGTCAAGCCGAATTCTGAATTTCGAATTTTTGTCAGCGCTAATTGGAAGTCAATTAGATATTGTCAGGGTTCTGGAGTTTTTGAGGTTCATGTCAAGGGTTTACATTCCAAAAAAAAGATTATTGGTTAGAAAAATATTGTCAGATCAAAGTTGAGCACCAATGGCAGAGCATGGCAATAGCACCACTCGAAGTTGGTCGTCTAGATCAGTTCCTTCATATGGTTTGAATATTCATTCTAGTATCACTAATTTCAAGTACCAACCAGTTTCATTAGAGTAATTTGTAATTAAGGATCTCAAATTAATTATTCAAGTCCTTTGAGTATTCAACAAATAAATTTAGAATACATGGTATGGTTAGGCCCCGTTCTTTTATCTTTGTTGGTTGCGGTGTGGTAATGGTGCGGTGCGGTAGAATTTGAAAAAGTGCGGTGAATTGTAGCGAGTTGTGGTGAGAATTGTGGTAAGTGAGGTTTGTGTGGAGAGAAAATGTAAAAAATAGAGAAGAAAATTGAACAGAGAAAAAAGTGAATTACTATATTGGTAATGATTGTGGTATGGTGTGGTGAATTGTGGTAGAAATTAAAGAATTGTAAATACGATGTGATCTGGCATCATGATCTAGCGTAAAAAACAAGTCATTAATAGCATCTCAATTAATGCAGACTACATACAAATCCTTTGCAGATGATAATTTTCCTCTAATTTAATTTTTATGGACTCTGCAGAAACTACTCTTCGGACGTGGTGTAGAAGGATGAGGCTTTTAATTTAAGTCGCTTTATATCAAAGCTATAATAAGATTATTCAAACTAATCTTAGCCCTTCATCATAAATCCAAGGGTCGTAATTGATAGTTCTTTAGTTCTTATTATAATTGGTAGTTGTCAATGGATATAATCCCTGTGTGAGTGTCTATAAAACTTGGTGTTATATATATATATATATATATATATATATATATATATATATATATATATCTGATAAATTCTTAAAGATCATATGTTTTCATATCTATTTTTAAGGAATGTGTATTGAAAATTATTTTTAGATCACTTATGTTTAGTAATCATATTTTACGGTGACAATTATATTTTAGATTTATTCTGAGATCACGTCTTTGTCTAAAGCGCAAAAATATCCCTACTTTGATTAAGATTAGTAGATTTATATTTTTGTATTGATTAATCTTTGTTTTAAAGAATTAGCTTAGTTCTCTTTTTCATTGGTTTAATTAATTTTGCTAAGTATGGTGGACCTATATATAACCACAGAAAATATAGTATCTAAGGTATAAGTAGTAGATTGTGATAATTAGTACCATTAAAGTTATTATATTGAGTTGACCCCGTTTTTATACGGTGACGGTGCGATTGTCATGTGCATTATTTTCTATATTCGCGCGTGATGCGCGTCTGCAACCCATTTCTGATATCTTTTTAAATTTAATTTATCTTTTTATTAAAAGTTAACTTTCCATTTCATATGGCCATGTAACTTTTCCCACCAAATCTACCATGCACCTCATCGATGATGACCATGACCGTTTAAAGAATGGAGCCTTAAGAGTTTTCATTTGAACTTGTTTGCATAAAAACCTCAAAAATTGATTATTGCAAGAGGGTCCCTGCTTAAGGCCCGTCTCAATAAATTTTGGACTAAGTTGTAAAGAAAAAAATCACCTAAAAATAGTTTTCAAAGAAAATATGTCACCCAAAAATAGTTTACAAACAATATAAGGTGACTTGAAAATCGTTTTAAAAAGCATTTATTAAAAATAGTTTACATAAAATAGAAAGTCACATATAAGTCATTATTTGATATATATATATATATATATATATATATATATATATATATATATATATATACACACACACATATATATATATATGGGATAATTGGATTCTAATAATCTCTGCTTTCATGATAGAATGATGGTGGTAGAAGCTTTCGGCTTTGTATTACGGTGGTCAAAAAGAAATTAGATTGTAGTGATGCAAAATCATCAGCGTTCTTCTTATTTAAAAAAATAAAATAAAAAATATGATGATCTATTACATGAAATTACTATCAATATATTTATATTGCTAAATCCGTTGGAATTAGCACATCGTTTTGCACTCCTGTGCATAGTTGTACATTGTTTAAGACTGCTTACATTAATCAAGATTCCTCCATACCTCACGCTAGAGGCCGAACCATTAGAACTGGTGACGCGATAATTCTACGTCAAAAACGATCATTATGAGAATACAATGTTATATGAGAAGTTATCGATTAAAGAATAATAAAATCAACGAGGCCAAGAAGAAGAAGACGAAGAAGATTTGTCAAGAGTGTGTAGTAGTATTATTAGCTTCACATATTGTCAAGGAACAACTTGCTTGTACTTTTCTAAAGACTTTTCAATGAAAAATGTTAGGCCTCGTAAATTTAGGCAGGGTGGGGTCACTCTTGAAGTCTCAATTACTCACATTGAGGTGGAGGAGCATTCCTCAGTTGACTCTCTCAAGACTTGAGACTTGCTTTTTGACAAGGTAAACTACGAAAATAATAATAAAAAAATAAAAAAAATTGAGAGAAATGTTATAAATTTATTAAAAATTATTGTAAAGTGTTTCTTAAATTTTGAATTAAATCACAATAAAATCTATGATTAAATGAAAATATCATTCTGATCCTTTTTTTTTGGGAATGGCAGAATCTGAAGTGAAAATCTGATCGTGAATTCCGATTGGTGAAAGTAGAATTATTAGAATCAATTATCCTATATAAATGTATGTTGGGAGATTTAAGGCGGGCCTCTTGCCAAAGGCCGTGATACTGAGTTAAGCGAGATTATTTTAAAAGCCAATTGGTGTTAAGAGGTGTGGCGCGAGCATATCTTATATCTTACTTTCTCTTTCTTTTAGATGTGGGGCACTTTTCTTCGTGGGTGAATCAAAAATCTCGCCAGCGTGAGTCTCTCGCTGATCGGGCCTATTTTTGCGAGTTTCAAGTCGTCGTCGAGTCATGTCATGCGCTTCTCTGCAGTCGCACCTCTCCACTGAGTCTCGTGCCACCACTCTGCCTCGAAGTCGTCGCACCTTACTCGTAAATTTGCACTCTTCGCGCGAGTCTCATGCAGCTCTGCGCGTTCGGGAGACCCGTGTGACGCCGCCATGGTCACTGCTCCTGTCACGGTGATCTTCCCGCGCTTCTGCGCGTATGAGCGAAACATCGACTCGATACCACTTGGTGGGGATCAAGGGGCCACTTTAGGTCTCATGATCTGTGAGTTAAGTGAGGTTCCATCTTAAAATCAATTGATAATTTTTTATATAATTTTTTATTAATAATCATCTTTAATTGTCCGTAGTTCATATTTTGTAAATTTTAATTATATTTTCTCTCATAAGTATATATATTTATCAAATATAAGAATATCATATTTATTAGCTAGGTCAAAAAACATAATCAATAGTCTAATTTTATCAATCATTATAGAAAATACACATTTTATGCATAGTTTTCTATTTATGAAAAAATATAAATAGATAATTACTTTTATATAGTTTATAAGTTGTAATAACTCTCAAAGTAATGAAATATACCTTTATCTATAATGATTTAAATATACTTACATTTAACTTTATGAGTAATTTAGGTGAAATGTAAGATGATTACTGACCATCTTATGTCAAGATGTTTATCATTTTAAAAGAATGAGGTTTTTGGCTCAAAATAATCTAAAGTCAGAGGTAAATGGTAGAAAATAATTATTAACTTTTTAATTGAAAAAAGAAAACTTAAATATTGTGTACATATTTCAATGGCTATGATCCCACCCTTCACATGGTCTTAGGCAAACATGCGGCCTTCTCCTCAATTTGGTCCGTGATGTAGAGCTTAAGTCGCTGCCCGTTGACCTTGAATGTGCCGGTAGACTCACTCCAAACTTCCACAGCTCCATGAGGATATGCTTTCATAACTTGGAAGGCGGACCACGGGATTTGACTTTCGGGAATAATCTCAACCTTGAGTTGAACAAAGGACCATGTCGCTTTCCTTGAACCTCTTTGGCAAGATGAATTTGTCATGCCACTTCTTGGTCCTTTCCTTGTAAATCCTCGAACTCTCATAAACTTGCGACCTCAATTCCTCGATTCTTGCAATTGAAGCATTCGCTTCTCACGGTTGCCTTTGCATCAAAATTGAATGCAGACTGACCCAAAATGCGATGTTCCAACTCCGGGAAAATGACATGGCTTCCCATACAGCCGGAATGGAGTGGTGCGAGGAGTTTTGAGCGGCGTGCGATGCGCCCATGGCGTCGTCAAGCCGATGACCAATCCTTCCGAGATCGGTCGGCCGTCTTCTCGAGGATGCTCTTGACTCCTGACCGAAAGCTCTACTTGCGGCTTGTTTGAGGATGATGCGGTGTTGCCACCCTATGGAATACCGTACTTCTTCATGAGAGTTTCTAGCGGTCGATTCACGAAAATGGGTACCATTATCGCTCGATAAGGCTCTAGGAGTGCGAATCGGCGAAAATGTTCTTCTTGAGGAATTTGATGGCGACCCTTGAGTCATTGGTCGGAGATCGATCACCTCCACCCATTTGGACACGTAATCCACAGCAACAAGGATGTAGAGGCTCTTGTGAGATGGAGGAAAGGACCCGTAAAGTCTATTCCCAGCGCATCGAAGAGCTCGACCTCAAGAATTCGCTTTGGGGCATCTCGTGCCTCTTAGAAATGTTACCCGTCCTTTGACAGCGATCACATGCTAAAACATACTCCCTTGCATCCTTGGTGAGGTCGGCCCGATAGAAACACGAGACCTTGGAAGCGGTCTTATCGGGGCCGAAATGTCCACCGTAGGTAGTGGAATGACAATGATGTAGCACCCCTTGAACTTCTTCCTCGGAGCGCATCTCGGTAGACCCCATCGACACGTAGCTTGAAAGAAGTGGTTCCTCCCAAACAAAGCTCTTACCTCGAATAGGAACCTCTTCTTTTGTTGATATGACAAGTCGGTGGCAACCTCCACACAAGATAGTTGGCGTAGTCGGCGTACCATGGAATGAATGGGGTACGCACGGCCGTGAGCTTATCTTAGGAAGGAATCATCGATAGGAGCGTCTCTTTGGAACATCCTCGATCGAGAGAGATGATCGGCCACGCGTTCTGCAATCGGGCTTGTCGAATTTCAAATCGAACTCTTGGATATGACACCCGTGAATAAGCGAGGTTTAGAGTCAGGCTTCTTCGTGAGGTGTCGAATAAGCGGCGTGATCGGTGAACACAATCACCTTGGAGTTGATCAGTATGGTGAAACTTCTCAGTAGCACGACCGCCAAGAACTCCTTCTCGTGGTGGTTTAGTTGACTTGAGCCTCGTCGAGTTCGGCTCGCATAGTAGATGGCGGCAGGCTTGCCATCTCTTCTTTGCCCCAAACTGACCCCGATGCGTAATCACTCGCATCACATCATGACGGCAAACTCCAATCAGGGGCTTGCGTAATAGGCGGATGATCAAAGCTTCTTTCGACTGTTGAAAGCACTCAACAAACATCATCGAATATAAAAGGCATCCTTGACAAGCAATCGGGTGAGAGGTCTAGCAATTTTGAAAAATCTTTTATGAGCCGTCGGTAGAAACCAGCGTGTCGAAAACTCCTAACACCCTTAACGAAGTTGGAGGTGGTAATCTTTGACCACCTCGACCTTTGCTTTGTCGACCTCGATGCCTTTGCTTGACACAACATGACGAGGACAACACCCTCTGTACCGTGAAATGGCACTTCTCCCGATTCAAAACCAAATCCACTTCTTCACATCGAGACAACACTTTATGAGATTTCTCGAACAATGATCGAAAGAATTGCCATGGCGAAAAATCATCCATAAACACCTCCATAATGTCCTCAATAAAATCAGAGAAAATAGCCATCATGCGTCGCTGAAAAGTAGCGGGTGCATTACATAAGCCAAATGGCATTCTCCTATAGGAAAATGTACCGTAAGGACATGTAAAGGTGGTCTTTTCTTGATCACTAAGGTGGATAGGGATTTGGAAAAACCCAGAATACCCATCTAAATAGCAAAAGAATGAATTATTCGCCAATCTTTCAAGCATTTGGTCAATGAAAGGAAGAGGGAAATGGTCTTTACGGGTGGCATCATTCAACTTGCGGTAATCAATACACATCCTCCACCCATGTGATCTGGTAGGAATTAACTCATTGTTGTCATTTTCACCTGATCATCCCCCTTTCTTAGGCACAACATGCACCGGACTTACCCACTCACTATCAGAAATAGGGTAGATAATCCCAGCATCAAGTAATTTCAAGACCTCTTTTTTCACCACCTCTTTCATGTTAGGGTTTAACCTTCTTTGACTTTGAACGGTGGGTTTATAATCATCTTCCATCAAAATCCTATGCATGCAAAACGAGGGACTAATTCCTTTAAGGTCATCTATGGTATAGCCAATGGCCTTACGATGCGACCTAAGGACTCTCAACAATGAATCAATCTCAGCATCATTCAAGTTTGCATTCACAATCACGGGATAAGAGGAATCGGGGCGAGAAATTCATACCTTAGGGAAGAAGGAGAGGTTTGATTCTACCTTTGGAGCTTCCTTCTCGCAAAGCTTGCTTGTTATTACTTTCGACCTCTAGTACCTCCACCGTTTCCGTTGGTGGAACTTACGGGGATACTGCGAGCTTCTCTGATAGGCGACCTCGGGATCGTGATCACGGGTTTCTTGTTAGATAACAAACAAAGCTCGAGAGGATCGTGAGAGCGAATGTCGATGCTATCCTCACAGAATGGAATCGATGATATCCACTCTAAAGCGATCATCGGAAAATGCGGGAATTTAGCGACTTGAACAAATTACAATCGACTTTCTCACCTCCTATAATAAAGGACATCCTACCATTCTTCACATCAATGCAACACCTAGCCGTAGCCATGAAAGTTCTACCAAGAATAATAGGGGTACGGGTGTCTTCCTCCATCTCTAGGATAGCAAAGTCAGCGGAACAAAGAAGCTACCTGACTTAATGGGGACATCTTCTAAAATCCCTATGGGAAACTTGGCCGTCGGTGACCATTTGGAGGAAATGGTAGTGGGCTTTAGTTCACGTACGAGCTTTTGGGACAAAGAGAGGCGTAAGACTCACACTAGAACCAAGATCACATAATGCGGTCTATGGAAATCTTTCCAACTTCACGAGGAATGGTGAAGCTCAGGGATCCTTAAGCCGGGGAAGCTTATTTTGGAGCACGGCACTACATTGTTCCATCAATGCCAGCTGTCTCGTACTCTTGACTTCCTCTTGTTTGTCAAAATTTCCTTGAAAATTTAGCGTAGGAAGACATTTGAGGCAGGGCATCGGTGAAAGGAATGTTAATATGAAGTTTCTTGAGGACCTCGAGAACTTCCCAAATTGCTTATCACTTTTAGCCTTAGCGATCTTTGAGAGAAAAGGGGTGGAGTGTAAACTCTTTGGGGAACTCTTGTTGCATCTTTAGGAACTTCTTTCTCAATTTGCATCAACATCAATCACGGAGTTCTTTAGGAGGCACATTTACCTCTTCATGCACATCATTACTCACATCGGCATTTACATCATTCACAACATTCTCAACCTCGACTACATTCTCGGCGGCATCATCATGCACATCAGCAACAACATGCTCATCACGCTGACCCTAGTGTAGACCTGAAAATTCGATCGAACAAGCGGCAGATGGCGGTAGCGTGTGGATTTAGCGGATATGGGCCCAGCCGAATTCACTTAGCACAGCGAGAACAAGCCCATTTGAGTCGGCTCGCGCGGATTACAGCTGGCGAGGATCGCGCGGATCGCCCATTCGGATAAGTCGCGCGGATCGGCCGGTCGAGAAGGAGTTGCGGATTTACTAGCGACCCGAATATACGGGACCGAAATGTCATCAAATCAGCGGATTTGCAAGGTAGCACAAAATGTCTTGAAACCCAAAATCGAGCGGATCGCGCGATTTTGATTTTGGGCCAAAATCGGGTTCTACGGGGTTTGCGCGGATTTCTTGGGCCAGCGAGCAATGGCCTTAATCTTGGGATTGGAAAATCTGCGGATTTCCTTGACCTAACCTAGTCTGCTATAAAAGGATCGCGCGGATCTGCGGAGGAGGAGGAGGGAAAAGGCAGTGAAAGAGGAAAAAGTTCTGAGAAAATCTGAAAAGAGAGGAAAACACTCTTGAGGCGAATCGCGGAAATCCGCGGATTTCGGGTGATATTTCACGGTCTGGGAAACAATTTTTTTGGGAGAAGTTTTATTGCGTCCTCGGGCTCGCCAAATCCAGCGGTTGGTAGGGTTTCGACCTTGATTATTCGATTTTCTCTTTCGATTGTAACAATGTAGTCGCATCACCACTTGCGTTGTGCCGTTGTAACTTTTTATTTACGTACTTGTTTAAACATTAGTTAAGTTTATGCATGTTCCTTTTAATTCTTTGTGACAACCTTTTTTTAGTTCTTTTTTTAAACCCGACCTAGTAAAGGCCGCAGTGACGATGCAGCACCCCTACATCGATACCTTTACCGGATCGAATTTGGTTCGAGGCCGAGTCAATTTTATTTTGTTAATTTTTATAAAATTAATGGCGACTCTCTTTTTGGTAATTTAATTTTTCTTTCACGGTTCGTATTTAGTACATATGGCGATTTTTGGCTCGTTTGGATTTAGGCGGAAAACACCTTGACCCACGGTGAGACCAGCGGATTTCCTGATGGGCTCGTGGTATTTTCCGTCCCTAATTCGAATGGTCGGTTTTAAAAGACTAAAACTGTGGCCCGTGGTATCCTGGAATCCGCGCGGATTCCGTTGGACGCCCGGTCCGTTTTTTTAGTTTTTTTCGGCCAATTTATCCTCATATGTCCGAAAATATGAATTAGGCGAGATTAATTAAAATACCACAATCCGAAAATTTTCTTGAGATTCAAAGCAAAAAAGTACACCCTAGGTTCAATAAGCAACCCTGCGTCGATTCGACACTCCGCGGGGGACCGCGCCCTCCGAGGCCGCGGGCCCTACAGTGGCGACTCCACTGGGGACTTATTAGTGGGTAAGACTTGAAAAGTCGGGTTAATTTTCTTTAAAAAAAAAGTTGTCACTTTTTTTTCTTTTTTTTAGGCATAATTGCATTCACGGGCCTTCCCCTTTGTTGGGCACACAAGGCACCGTTTAGGTCGTCCCTATGTTTACCATTTCGGGAAAGCATTAACCATTCAACTCAGGTGGGTCCACTTAGACCTTCACCGAGCCGGTGGTTGCTTTCCCACTCGTGCACCACTCCCTAATCCATATGATAAAAGGGAGCAACCCAAATGTGTTAATCTTGCCATGCACCCCATGGAAGATCAAATACTCAGGACACGAGCTAGAGGTTAGGATGAACCAACCTTGAACCCATAAACTTAGACCCTTGGTTAGGTTGGAGCTCACTTGTGTGCTATGTGCTTTATGTAGCTTCTCGAACCTGGAGTCATGCAGTAATGCTTAGACGGAAAAAAAAACAAGTAGAGTCGTTTTTTTAGTGTCGGTGGGCCAAGATAATTACTTTGGTCTATCTGTTCGGACGGGAGGTTCGCGGATTCGGAGTTTAGGTTACCAACAAATCGCGCGGATCCATGATCGGTCGGCCTTGTATAGCCAATTAATGGTCGAGCTTTGATCGTCGATCTCGGTTTGGGCTTTGTAGCGCTTTTTTTGAGCCCGAAATCCGCGCGGATTTTTGTGTGCTCGGGCTCTACCGCGCCTAAGCCAAAGTGTCTGCTAGGGTTTTTGTGTCGGGTTGTGGAGGCTGACTTGGCCCATACGGAGTTTAAGCTCCTGAAATCCGCGCGGATCTCAGTCAGAGCAGAACCCGTATGGTCCAAGTCGGTATTTCTGTCTTCCTTTTGTGTCGTGTCGCTTTTGAAATTTGGCCCATACATTGTTCAAATCCAGAGAATCCGCGGATTCGGGGCGAAGTGGGCTATGTATGGTTCAAATTCTTGTGGTTTTTCTTCATCTCTTAGGTCTGACCTGGATTTAGGCTCAATAGTGAGCCTGAGCCCAGGAATCCGCGTGGATCCTGATGAGCTCGGTCACTGCCAGGCCTAAATTTAGGTGTCTTTAAGGTCTCTAGCTTGCATTTCCGTGTGCATGAGTTTGAGTTTGTTTTGCGTCGGCAGAACATTTGGGTGTACGAGGGTTGTTGGGCCTCATGAGTCCTCGCGGATTTTGTGAGTGGGCCCCTATGTGATCGAAATGGGCTCTTGATCTGTCTGATCGGCTAGAAATGGTATGTTTAGCCCTTATGTGAGGCTGAGATCGTTTTGAGTTCGGCGATAAGGTCTAAATATGTCATTCGGGCGAGTCTGCATTTTGCATAAGAGCTTTATTTGGGCTTTGCGTATGATTTTGAGCTTTAGTTCGATCATTCGGGGACGAATAAATTCTTCATCCATTGCGCATGAAATTTTAGAAGCGGCGTTGGTGAGTCTTGAGTTCATCCACCTTCGAAGCGAATAGGTTGGTTTCGGGTTTATCGGCGAGGCGGGTCGGTTGGAAACTTTTGGCGTCCACTACGATGCGAAGATCGGGTATCATGCGAGGCAACTAATTCGGGAAGCAGGACGAAGAAGCATGCGAGGAAGGTGTTGAATCTTTGTAATTGACCCATCGAGATAATGTCGGATCGATGATGATCATCACGAAGATCATCCGCTAGTGACCATGGAGAAAGTCGGTGCCTCCTCCACCACCTCAGCGTAACGACATGGAGCAATTGACCAACATAATTACGAATATGCAAGTCTCCATGAATGCTCGATTAGAAGCACAAAACCAAAGAATTGATGCCGTCATTCACGCCGTGGAGGAGGTGAAAAATTCAAATGTGAAGAATCCTAGTGAAGTAGAACAATGCGGGAGAGAAGGGCGGATCGATCCACGGGGTTTGAACTCGAGACTTGATCGCATTGAGCGAATGTTGAAAGAGTCTACACTCTTTAACAATCAATTCATGGATGATGTAAGTTTCGCGCGTCCCGGGTAGACTTCCCCCAATTCAACATGCACGATATCAAATTTCATGGTGTCGAGAACCAGCATCAACATGTACGGAATTTTACGAGGGCTATGGCTGAAAGGAGTTGAGGAGGACATTTATCACATCATCTTTCCTTGGACTTTAGGTCGGGCGTCATGAAATGGTATAGCGCTCGATCCGCGAAGACTTCACAATGGAGCTCACTTTGCGAGGAGTTCTACATCAATACTCTCTGATGTCGACATGCTGTCACCTTAAGGGACGTGGAGCTAATGAAGCGAGGAGAAAGGAATCTTTCTCGGACTACTTCGCTCGATGGAGATCAAAGCGTGAATGGTAGATCGACCCTCGGAGGAACACGAGTTGATATGCTTATTGAAGCTGCGACCCTCATCTGACACTCATCGAGATTTGACCTCTCAAAGACTTTGGCACACTAAGATTGGCGGCACAAAGATCAGTGAGTTCGCTAAAGGGGTTACAATTGAAATTTGGAAGAACACCTACACTAATAAAAGTCGGTGGCCCGTCATGATGGCTAATAAAGGAGCGAGGTGAATGCTTTACAACGCTACCGAGTATACCCGATAGACACTTCGTATGCTCGGGCCTTGGGCGCTAAGCGAGGAATGATTACCCTTCGACTTAAAACTGAGCCGAAGAGAAGCCACGTGGTTGGGATCTTTGGTAAATTTTGCAGTATCGCGAGCGCGAGGACATGATCTTGAGCAGTGTTTCACCTTGAAGAATAGAATGGAGGAGATGTTTAGGTGAAACAGCGCCTTTCTGCAGAAAGCGGCCGAGCAACACTTTGGAAACCCACTAGGTTCCTTACACATACATGCTATTCTTGAGGAGTGTGAATGGGATCATACGATTTCATTACCGATGCAAAGAAACCAACTTACATCGCGCTATTTTTTAGGACAATGAGGTTAATGGTTTATGGGTTAGCGATGAGGAAGATGTCTATGGCGAACCTCATGCTCGAGCGTCACCAACAACTTTTGGGACTACGGCGGTGGCGACTTTTGAGAGCGGCAAAATCAGGAAACGAAACCCGGATGTCACTTTCTCACAAGATCATGGCGCCGTAATCATCGGGAGGTCCTTCCCAAGTCGATCTCAAGACAAAGGAAGGAAAAAGTAGGGAGACAATGGTCCCTACCTGCGAAGAGGACCTTGTGTTAAGCGATTGAAGAAATTGAAGATGGATGTTACGATGCAGCGATTATTGGCGACTTCACAAAAGCAGACGGCGTTAATCGAGGCTTTAAGTAAACTTGAAGTATCGCTGAAACCACGCTTAGGAAGTAGTATCTTTTGTCACTTGGCGAAGTACTATAACCTTTAGTGATGAGGATTTGCCCGAAAGAAGGCTTTGCGCATGAGGCCTTATACTTAGCGTAGGTTGTTCTAATAAGGTGATACCATTGGTATTGGTTGTGATGGATCTGCTGTAAATATTTGCCCATGGAGGGCGGCTCGAAAGTGGGTATTGAACCTCATCGACTTACTCGACAAGCTATCGACTTAGGGCTTATGACAATACTCTAGGCGAATTTTGGGTTCAATCCTCTTGCCGGTCACTATGGATACAATTTCTAGCAATGTTGAGTTCTTGGTACTAGACATTAGGCTTCCTTTAATCTCTTACTAGAAGCGCTTGGTTGCATGAACAACGAGCGGTGTCTACCTTGCATCGAAAGTAAAGCTATCGGTCGAGTCGGTGGTGACCATCGAGGAGAAGAGTTATCATGATGATTACTTCTAAGAAGCGAGGTTGGAAGTAGAACATAACTCTAAGGATGAGGAATTCCATCATTTCGACATTGTTCTTTGCCTTGGATGAGGGCGAAGCACCTTTGGACTTATCCTTACTCGAATAGGAAGGTCGGCGCTATACTCAAAACGAGGTTACTTTCTGGTTTACCTTTAGGAAGGAGAGCCTGAGGCCCACATCCGTTCCCTTGACTCAAAAGGAAACTATCGTTTTGGATTGGGATACACTCAGATGGAGGAAGAACAGCGATTAGCGAAAGTGTGATCGTCGAAGAGTGAGCAATACAGCTTTATAATGTGGCCGTATCCACTCATGCTTAGCAGTCGGTTGTGAAAGAAGGAGATTATTTTCCTACTTGGCTTTCGAGCCATACTACTTGAAGCGAGGATTATGGTTCGAGGATTGGAGATTTTCGATGTTGCATCTTTGCTCGAGGAAGAACTTTTCACGTCGTACGGGAGAGCAAGACCCACTAGATTGGACTCATCTGGCGGGAGTAACATCTTTGGGATGTTGTTTGGTCGAGAGGCAGAAAGAAGAGAAACTGTGGAGGCACTTTCTGCAGCCTTATCAAGCATGGATTTTGATCTCTGAGAACTCATCCTGACATGGGGCCGGAGAACAAGCAAGTCACTGGATATCGGTGATGGAGATAAAGAATTCACCTTAGCTATAAGAGAGTCTATGCGTGGATGCAGGTCTAGTCCTCATCTGTTCATGTTCCATTTTAAGTCTGTCTTAGAGTCGGACCTTAAGCCCACTAAGTCATTGCATCCATACGGAAGGTCATTGTTGAGTCATCTGTTGATGTTCTTGTTTCTCGATTCAATGAAATGAACTCTTTAAACTACGACTCTTCTCATCCCTATCCACTGACTGCTTTGCCTCGAAAGAAAATAATGATGATCTTTGTAGAATCTGAAATCCTAAAGATTTTTAGAATTTGTAGAGGAACATGAGAATCAATTTGATAATTGAAGAAACCATAGCAAGTAAATCTGGGTACCACTGGAAGAACTAAATTGACTAAAATCGGAAATCTTTAACCCTCGAGAAGCGAGAGCAATTTACTCTACTTCTACGAGAATTTGTAGATGTCTTTGCACAGTCGTACCAAGATATGCCGGCGTAGGCAGAGATAGTGAACATAGAATACCGCTTTACCACGATGTTAAACGGTAAAGCGAAGCCGTCGTATGAAACCAGAATGGGCATTAAAAATCAAGGAGGAAGTTGAGAAAGATTAAGTCTGCGGGGTTCATTAGGGTGTCGAATATCCTGATGGGTAGCGAATGTAGTCCGGTCGAAGAAGGATGGGAGAGTGCGGATGTGTGTGGACTTTAGAGATCTAAACAAGGAGAGCCCGAAGGATGACTTCCCTTTACCTCGCATTGATATTTTGGTAGATAACACTTGTGGTCATGCTCTTCTCTCCTTACGTGGATGGGTACTCGGGTTATAATCAAGTCGAGATGTCGAGGAGGATATGGAGAAGACAACATTCATCACTCGTTGGGGTACGTTACGCTCGTAGTGATGCCATTTGGGTTAAAGAATGCGGTATGACCTATCGAAGAATTGCGCACATTGTTGCGTGATATGATGCATAGGGAAGCGAGAGGTTTACGTGGATGATATGATTATTAAATCCGTCGATCGCGAAACACATTTAGATAGCCTTAGAAAGTTTTCCTTAGGCTCGTAAATACGGAATGAGATTAAATCCACGAAATGTGCCTTGGGGTGGCGTCGGGTAGGCTGTTAGGTTTTGTCGTAAGTTCGAGGGTATCGAGGTCGATCTGCAAAAATCAAGCGTCAAGAAATGCCACCGCCTAAGGCAGAAAAGGAGATAAGAGGTTTCCTAAAGACTCTGATCATAAAGCGGTTCATGCAAAATTGACCGTGATCTGTGACCCGTATTTAAGAAGGTGAAGAGAGTCGGCGAGTGGGATGAAAAATGCCAGCGACCTTTGTGAGGATCAAAGAATACTTGGCGATCCACCGTTTAATGCCTCACGCACAGAAGACCCTTATTGTTATATTTAACTATCACGAGGCGTGATGGGGGCTATGTTAGCTCGAATCTGAAGGTGAAGAGCGAGCAATCTACTATTTAAGTAAAAGTTCTTGGAATATGAGACTCGGTACTCGACATTGAGAGGTTGTCCTTAGCTCTTGTTTGAAGCGAGGAAACTACGTCACTACATGCTTGCTCATATAGTGCGTGTATTGCTTTCATGAACCCTCTCAGTATTTGATGGAGCGACCATTGGTCGATAGCGGGTAGCTCGATGGATGGTCATCTTTCGGAGTTTGATTCTGATTTGTCAGAAGGCCGTAAAAGGAAGAGTGGTGGCGATTTTACGTTTGAACTACCGTAGAGGAAGCTTGTGAGGAAGAACTCGAATTTCTGATGAGGAAATATTTTAAGTGAGAAAGAAACTTGGGAAATGTATTTTGATGGCGCCTCTAATCAAAGTGGATATGGAGTAGGAATCATTCTGATCTCACCCGAAGGAGCACATACTCCGATTTCGGTGAAATTGGATTTTGAAGCCACCAACAATGTGGCTGAATATGAGGCATGCATCATTGGTATGCAAGCTGCGGTAGAGATGGGCATAAAATGCATAAGAGTATTTGGGGATTCAAGCCTCATAATCAATCAAGCTTCTAATAAGTGGAAGGTAAAAAATGAAGCTTTAGCACTTTATCAAGCTTATGTGAGAGATTTAGCAAAACACTTTGATCAAATAGTGTTTACTTATTTGCCTCGGGAGCATAATGAATTAGCGGACGCTTTGGCTAAGCTATCATCCTTGCTTAATATCCTGAGAGGAGCTGTTTCTATGCCCATATGTGTAGATCGAAGAGCTCAGCCGGCTTATGTGTATTCTTTGGAGGTTTGTGAGGTAGATGACTTGTTGGTATTACGATATACACGATTACCTCACGAAAGGAGCTTACCTGAAGGTTCCACTCGAGGTCACAAAGAGCAATTAGACTCTTGGCCAGCGGTATTGCTTGATTGAGTCATTGTCTGAAAGCGTAGGCATCAATTTGCTTTGTCTAAGCGGGAGGAAGCTAAGAATTTGATGGAAGAAGTTCATGGAGGAGAATGTGGTCGCATATGAATGGGCGGATGTTGTCGAAAAATACAAGAATGGGGTATTCTTGGTCGACTATGGAAGTTGATTGTCGCGATTCGTGAAGAAGTGCTCTGAGTGTCAAATTTATGCGAACTTGCAACATCAGCCTTCATTCTTGACTACTTTAACATCGCCTTGGCGTTCTCGGTATGGGGCATCGATATCATAGGGAAGATCACTCCTAAAGGCAGGAGGACATGAGTATGTGCTTGTAGCCATTGACTACTTCCTGAAGTGGGTAGAAGCGGCATCGTATGCAAAGTTGACTTCTAAGAACGTTGCTAAATTCATACTTACAAATATTATATGCGTTCTGGGTACCTCACGAGTTGATTAGTGATAATGGGGTTCACTTTAAAAGGAGGCAATGAATTGTTAGCAAAATACAAGATCCAACATCATAGATCTTCGGTATATCGGCCTCAGACCAATGGAGCGGTTGAGGCAGCTAACAAGAACATTATCAGGATAATAGAGAAAATGGCCACAACTTATAAGGATTGGCCATATAAGTTACCTTTCGCCTTGTGGGGCTATCGAACTTCTATTCGTACATCCACCGGAGCAACTCCTTACTCTTTGGTATACGGAGTAGAAGCGGTGTTGCCAGTAGAGGTAGCAATACCTTCACTGCGAATTGTAGTGGAAAGTCAGATTCTAGAAGCGGATTGGGCTAAAGCTAGGTATGAGGAACTGGTTAACATCGACGAAAGGAGAATCAGAGCCATGCCTGATGTCGGATATACGAGAATCGTGTGTCGGGGCATTTAACGGGAA
Organism: Portulaca oleracea; assembly: GCA_029582165.1. NCBI lineage: Eukaryota > Viridiplantae > Streptophyta > Magnoliopsida > Caryophyllales > Portulacaceae > Portulaca > Portulaca oleracea. The sequence continues at coordinate 95,966 of JARFYH010000029.1, read as the reverse complement.
GGTCGGACCTAAAGACCTTGGAGAGGTGACATGGTTACGAAGGAGGTAAGGGCACCTATTCGGGACCAGGAGGAAAGTTTAGGACCAATTGGATGGGTCCGTACATCATAAAGAGATCCTTCCGGAGAAATTTTGTGAAGTTAGTTGACTGGAGGGTGAAGAGTATGCTCGGTGACTAATTTGGATCGGCTAAGAGGTTTTATGCATAAGGGTAAAAGTGGACATAGAAGCGGCGTGAAACCAGCAACTACCCTCAAGATATTAGCCAGACTTATTTAAGTCGTGACTAAATCTTACACTATCGGTTGAACTCGATGGCTTTGATTCCGTATGATATGGATCGTAGGAAGCTTTTTCTAAAGTCGCCCCGAATAAATAAAAATTTCCGATAATTTATTTTGGTTATACGAGGTAACATGAGCTCTTAGCGATTCATGCAACTTAAGACCCTACGGGGCTTTAATATTATCGGGCCTGGCGAATCCACGCGGATTTCACGAACCTTTAGCGAAAATACTCACGAAATTTTGGGCGATTTTGGGGCGAATCGCGCGGATTTGAACCATATTCGACCCATTAGATCTCGCGGATTTCTTGAACCTTTAGCCCAAAATACTCATGATATTTTCAAAGCGGTTTTAGGCAAATCCGTATGAATCTTTTAGGACCAACACTTGAAGATCCGCGGATTTGGTTATCAATCCGGCCCAAAATACTCACGATATTTTGAACAGTGCAGGCGGATCGCGCGGATCCCTCGCTTTCTAGACCCATTCGTTTCTGAAAATCTACGCGGATCTACTTAACGACCCGGATACTCACTTGATCTTGTCGGGCGATTGCAGTGGATCCACGCGATTTTGTATTTTCTAGGTCAAACCATTGTTGGTTTCTTTCTTGATGCAAAAATCATCACGGATTTTGCATTTCTTGGAAATAAATTTTCTATGTGCAGAAGTCCATGCGATTCCACATATGGAAAATGCTGGAATATCATAAAATGTGATTTTATTATCTAAAAGAAAGAAAGAGCTTGCAAATTTACAATTTTCTACTCGAGCGTTCATCAAAAAAAAAAAAAAAAGGGAGGGGCAAAGCAGCATCAGTTATCAGTCTTGTTTGAGTTTCTTCCCAGTTTCAGGAGCAATGCTAGGTTCAAATCCTTCGCCCCGTGAAGATGCTCTCCGTGGTCTTTTCTTAATGGTTGAATCACTGGAGGCTTCCTCTTTGCCTTTCGATCGTTTTTAGAGTGCATGCAGGTGGAACTGGTCAGTCTAGGTGCTCACGATTGCCGTAGATCTTTTCAGGCGTGTTGTACTAGGAGGCGAGATCCGATGGGTAATAGGTTTAATTCTCTTTCTTCTGTTCTTTTAGGCTTCTACAATAGCGGGATCTTTCTCTGTAATCCATTGGCGATAGGCCGTAGATACATAAGTGCTTCCTCTGTTGTAGGAGCGGTGAGGTAGGCCTATTCATCGATAGTCTGCGAGATCGAACCTTGGAAGTGTCGTTGGTGATGGTCTTAGGATTAGGCGAATGCGATCCGGTGAAGGGACACATTGTTTTCTCTGATTTGGCGTCGGCTCGTAGTAGGTGGTATATGCGGACCATGAAGTCTCGCGAAAGGGTGTCGGTGATCGGTGACCACTTCTCTTATTCTCCACCAAGTGATGTGCCACTTGACTACCATCTCTTGATGAACCATTTGACCACTGTCAGTTGAGCGCTCCTTGTGTATTCGCACGTTGGCAAAATTGGGTCATCGAAATGTAACCGTTCTTAAGAGGCGCGAAGCGGGTATGCCCCATCAACCGTATCTACAAGAGAAGAAAAGGAAGGTTAAATTCGAAAGAAAAATCAGTCCACGCGATTTTCGGGATAGAAGTCGCGCGGATCGAGAACGATGGCTAGGGTAGGTGCGAAATCCGTGCGGTTTCGAGAGAATGAGAAAATTTTACTGAAGCGGCGGGGGCTTCACGAAAATTCGCTTTACGACTCTTCACAATTCGATCCAAGCCCATGATAGTTTGGCTACTATCATTGGTGCTAGATTTTGATCACGCGAGGCTCTCGCGATGTTGATTAACGGACCCTTGTTGGTGCCACCATGGTAAAAGCAGAACCCACCTAATAAGCATAGGACTAAGGCCTAACTTTTCTCTCGATGTGTTTGCTTCTTGAATAAGGAAATCAAGGATGAAAGTTTACTCTTTCACCCTCTAAGATATTTTTAGGTCGTTTCTTCCTAGGCGAAGGGAGGTGTACCTAGGCGGTATATTTTTGGATGAAGTCGGGATGGTGCGCGAAGTAAATTTGAAACCTAGAATTGCCGAATTCTTAGGGAGAGGACACAATTCCTTTTCCCCAAACCTAAACAAGTGAAGTTGAGGTCCCGAGTGTGACTAAGGGAAGTCCCACACGATTCTTACTTGCCTTAGGATGATTAGGGTGTGAAGATTGTATCTCTTGATTCTTCTTTATCGATACGGAAGGTAGAGCATCCATTGAACTAATACTTTATAGAACGATATGTTTTTTTTGTAGTAAAGTGGGTCTCACGCGGATTTTGGGAATTGACCAAGCCACGAGATGGGCAGGTCCAGGCGGATTTTACAGTTTTGGGCCAAACACAGTTCCAGGCGGATTTTACAGTTTTGGGCTAAACACAGTTCCTCGCGGATTTTGCAGTTTTGAGCCCAGTATTGGGATCCGCGGATTTTCGGATGCATGCGGACTTTGCGATTTGGGCCTAAGCGCGGTTCCACGCAGACTTGGCGATTTTGGGCGATCGGACATAGGTCCACAGATTCGGTCGCATTGGGTTCACACGGATTTGGGTCGAAGTAAACCCTCGCAGATTTGTTGATTAAAGGCCTGAGCCATTTATTTGCAAGGAAGCTCGTTATGTAAATTTTGGTGCAATCAAAATTTATTTGCTTCTGACAATATTTATGGAATTCTTTCTTACGACCACAGCTCAATGTCTTATCTCTTGTTTTGTTTTGCGTCGCATATAGTCATTAGTCCGTCTAAAAAAAAGGGGGCTTTCATCAACATTGGCATCTGCATTTAAGATAGCTCGTAAGTCAAATATAAAGCAAAGTATTAATTGTCTAAGCATTATACATGGAAAGTTACTCAATCGTCATCTTCTCCATCAGAAACCAAGTCTATATATTCTGGGCCTGAGAAACCAAAGCATCGGCCCGGTAGAGGAGCAGGGTCTTGCCCAATGAAATAGTTCCACCCATCAGCCGCCCAGGAGGAAGTCTATATATTTTGAGGAAGGCATAACTGCAAGCAATACTCAACTTAGGCATAAACTTTTCAAATGCTCGAGCAAAGTAAGAAAATAAGTCGGAGACAAAATGAAGAAAAATCAAAGCCTACACATTTTGTACCAAGACTGTCAAGTTCCCCGCTGATTTGACAACAAATAAAGCGAAACTGCTCAAAATACCCTTTGGGATCCACGTGGACTTCAGCCACAAAATGAGCACGACCAATATTTCGGGGTCATTTTTTTTACATGTCCAAAACTTAACCTTATTAGGTTTAAGTTCAAGACTTAGTGACATCATGTGCATGGGTTGTATTGGACCCGCGCGGATTTCTCACCCAACACACTTTATATTACACTATACAAGTAGATTTGATCCATAAGCTCAAAGTGAATCCACGTGGATCGGCTTGGATTTGACTAAAAAAAAAAAGAGTGGTCGCGCGGATCAAATGACAAATCGAAGCGGACGGTCCAAAATGCAACGAATCTGTGATTTGACAAGAAGGGCTTGAAGACTGTGAGTCATGGATTTCCCTTAGAAATTTGTCAAATTTCTTGGTTCTAGCTCAATTTTGAGTAGCTCGACCTGATTTCGATGAAACATACCCTTTGGTGGGCTCGTGAGGAAAATGAAGCAAAAACTTACGAATGAGGTGCAGGCTCGAGCTCGCATGATTTCTTTCAAAGCTTGGACAACAAGAACAACGAGTCTAAATGCGCGGTGTGAGCTAGAGTCGCGCGGATTTTAATCCGCGGATTAGCGGAAATGGAGTGGAGGAGTACCTTATCCTACCCGTCCATACTCTCCCTTTTTCTTTTATTTTCTTTCTTTTCATTTCACCTTATTTTTTTTCTTTTCTTATTTTATTTTATTTTTACTTTATTACATTCAGATCGATACTTACAAGTTTGTCCTTTTCGGGAAAAAACATACCAAGCACAGACAACATCCAGATCAAGCTAGCTACAAACAATTAGGATATCTTTCAAGCTACCCTGGAAGCGAAGCACAGACAACATCCAGCAATTTAACCAGCATCGGACTACCTCCGGTCAAGAAATCCAAGCTACCCTTGGATCGTTCAAGCCTGGACAATATCTAGCAATTAAAGTTAACATTCGGACTACCTCCAGTTAACTGCAACATTTTTCAAGATGTATACTTTGACTTTCGTCTTATCCAGACTCAGTCAAAGTGGGGGCTAACTGTAGACACAAAATTGATCGGAACAAGCACGTAGCCCAGCGCATGTGGATTTAGCGATATGGGCCCAGCCGAATTCACTCGGCCAAAGCGAACAAGCCCATTTGAGTCGGCTCGCGGATTAGCCCAGCGAGGATCACGCGGATCGCCATTCGGATGGGAGTCGCGGATCGGCCCGATTCGAAAGGGAGTTGCGGATTTACTAGCGACCCGAATATACGGGACCGAAATGTCATCAAATCCGCGGATTTGCAAGGTCAGGGCACAAAATGTCTGAAACCCAAAATCAGCGGATCCGTGTGATTTTGATTTTAGGCCAAAAATCGGGTTCTACAGGTTTGCAGGATTTCTTGGGCCAAGCGAGCAGACCTTAATCTTGGGATTGGAAAATCTGCGGATTTCCTTGACCTAACCTAGTCTGCTTTGCTATAAAAGGATCCGCGGATCCTGCGGAGGGGGAGGGGAAAAGGCAGTGAAAAGAGGAAAAAGTTCTGAGAAAATCTGAAAAGAGAGGACAACACTCTTGACAGCGAATCGGAAATCCGCGGATTTCGGGTGATATTTCCGGTCTGGAAACAATTTTTTTGGGAGAAGTTTTATTGCGTCCTCGGGCTCGCCAAATCCGCGGTTGGTAGGGTTTCGACCTTGATTATTCGATTTTCTCTTTCGATTGTAACAATGTAGTCGCATCACCCCGCCCGTTGTGCCGTTGTAACTTTTTTTTTATTTCTGTACTTGTTTAAACATTAGTTAAGTTTATGCATGTTCCTTTTAATTCTTTGTGACAACCTTTTTTTTTTAGTTCTTTTTTTTTAAACCCGACCTAGTAAAGGCCGCTTGGTGACGATGCAAGGCACCCCTACATCGATACCTTTACCGGATCGAATTTGGTTCGAGACCGGAGTCAATTTTATTTTTGTAAATTTTTTATAAAATTAACTGGCGACTCCTCTTTTTTCGGTAATTTAATTTTTTCTTTCACCCGGTTCGTATTTAGTACATATGAGCGATTTTTGGCTCGTTTGGATTTAGGGCCGGAAAACACCCTTGACCCACCAGCGAGACCCGCGCGGATTTCCCTGATGGGCTCGTGGTATTTTCCGTCCCTAATTCAGGTGAGTCGGTTTTAAAAGACTAAAACTGTGGCCCGTGGTATCACGAATCCGCGGATTCCGTTGGGCCTTGTCCGTTTTTAGTTTTCGGCCAATTTATCCTCATATGTCCGGAAATATGAATTAGGCGAGATTAATTAAAATACCACAATCCGAAAATTTTCTTGAGATTCAAAGCAAAAAAGTACACCCTAGGTTCAATAAGCAACCCTACGTCGATTCGACACTCCGCGGGGGACCGCGCCCTCCGAGGCCGCGGGCCCTACACCTAGGCCCCGCCAATTGCGTCCCGCTTCTTAAGGTTATGGCATTGCATTGGTCCTTTGGGTTCGCAACAGGTTGGCTAGGTAGCTTTCCTGGAGGAGTGGTGGAAATACTAGTCGACTAACAATCGAGATTGAAGCATTTTGTTGTAAGTGGCCATTGGTCAACTCTATCAACTAAAAGCTTGATAGTCTCTTCTTGCTGGTTTTGGGACACAACCATACGTTCCACCAATGCCCTCCAGTCAGCCTCTTGTTGGGAATGTCCCGACAATGTTCGATATACACGGAGATTAAACCAAAGTAATATAGTAATTATATGTCTTGCTAGAGACCTCTATAATTAGTAATTAAATATGTTTAATTACAACTATATTATTTGGTCCTACTGGGTCACACAAGTCAGTGCCCTGGAACAATGTATGTAATCTAAATGATATTGTATCAAGTTTAGAAAAGTTGGAAACTGATTTCTGTAAAAAATCAGCCCAACACGGACCGAATTGGGCTCAACACGGACTGTGTTGAGACATCACGGTCCGTGGTGTCCATGGGCCGAATAATTGGACTCTCTGGAGTTCAACACGGACCATGTTGTTTCAACACGGACCGCGTTGGGCCCAGAAACGCGTCGTTGTCTTTAATCGGCCCTTTAGGGTTTTGAACCATTTCCCTAGATTTTCTAAACACTATATAAAGGGGTCTCTGGGAGAGATTATTCCACACCAACTGCCTTCGACTCTTAGAGAGATACCAGGGTGATTTCCTGAGTTCCTCTCTCTTTTAGTTTGCAGTTCTAGTTTCAGGAAACACTATCAGTTTCCTGAAACAATCTTATATACATCTTAGATTGAGATTCGTCTCGATCGGGTCGATCTAGCAATCGGGTTCGAGTCTTTGCGTGGACTTTTCGATGAGGTTTGACATTGGAATGCGGAAGGTCAACCTCTTCTTCAGGAATTAGCGATCGGTATAATTACTAAAGCCTCTGTGATTGTTTTGATTAATTGTTTATAAGCTGTTATAATATTCCGCCAATTAATCACATTCTTAGGAAATAGATAACCTAAAACCTAACACCTCTTGGGTTTGTCGAGGTTGGGTTTGGGGTTGGGCTTGTTGTCTTTAGGCTGGGTGGTCTTTGGAGTGCATTGTTGTTAGTGCGGTCAGTGGGATTGTTATTAGATAGGAAAAATTAGGATGATATCTCAATCCGGGTTGTAAACATTAGAGTATGGGTCAAAGTTACGTCTTGGGTTTCCAATATAATTGGTGCAGTCAGAGGTCTCGGAGTAGCTAACCCAGCGGACAAAACAAAGTCTCATTCTCAAATGAATTACAAGAAGCGCGGTAGGGAGGATTGGGGTTTACATGCAAGCGGTCTATCTTACGAGTCACAACATCTATTTTAGCGATTAAAGCGAAATGGGATCGACGTCATACTTACCTCCCGTTCTAGAAGAACGGGGCTTGGACCATTGATGACTGTTGGACGCCATTTGCTCAATTAGAGTGTGGAGCTCATCAACTCCTTTGCTCATGATGTTCCTCCCAACTGCTGCGAGAATCATCGCCCTCAACTGATCATCCACTCCATTGTAGAAAGCATGGATGGACACCCATGGCTCAAGACCATGATATGGACACCCGCGAAGTAGATCCTTGAACCGTTCCCAAGCCTCGTACAGGTTCTTATCCGGCTCTTGGACAAAGGTGGATATTTGGTTGCGAAGGCTTGTCAGCTTACTTGGCGGGAAATATTTGTTAAGGAATGCGCTCGCCATCTAATCGAAAGTGGTGATGGAGTTCGGCGGAAGAGAGTCTAGCCACTCCCATGCTCGATCCTCCAAGGAAAACGGGAACAACCGCAGCTTGATTGCGTCTGGTGAAGCCCCGTCCGCCTTGAACGTATCGCACGCCTGGCGGAAGATACGAAGATGTCGGTTGGGGTCCTCACTAGGGTGACCACGAAATGGCGAAGCTTTGACCAGATTAATCAAAGAGTTCTTCAGCTCAAAGTCATTGTTGGCGATGTTGGGAGGATTGATGGCCGTGGGAGGATCTGTGACGTTTGGGGCCATGTACTGTTCCAATGTCTTCGGTTGCGCTTCTCCACCGGCCATTTTCTCTTGCCTCTTGCTAGTTTTCTCTGTTCGCAGCCTCTTTCTCCGAGAACGGAAAGTGCGTTCAATTTCGGGGTCGAACTCAAATTCCAGAGATTTTTGCATACACCCAGAGTACCTAGCAAAACAAGAAATGAAACACAATCAGTTACAAGAAAAAGAAAGGAAAAGAAAGAAAATAAAATAAATAAATAAAACACAGCTTAGTCAATCTGAGAGTCTTTGCTTAATGGCTACTAGGGACAAAGTCCCCGGCAACGGCGCCAAAAACTTGACAGGGCCGCAAGCGCACGGGTACTATTGTAGCAATGTCAAGGTCGATCCCACAGGGACTAGGTCTAGTAACTCAGTGAACTATCCCTCTACTTGATTGCTAAGCCAATCGGGTTGATGATTTTTTTTTAATGAATTCTAATGAACTAATTAGAACTAGAGTGGACTAGAGAGGATTAACTCAAGGTAATTCGATGGATGAAGACTTCTAGGGTTTTACTCACCTAACAACAGGGTTTGAAAGCCAGATTGAAGCATGCACAAGTAGGTAACTCAAACGAATCAAGAATCGATAACCTCTAAATTCTATCGCCCTTTCGATGCTAAATAGAATTATTCTGACTAACCTAATCAACAACTTTAAATGCGCTTTTGGGTTAAACAAAATTGAAGGTCTAAACAAGGTCGGGTTATCTAATGACTCCCTAGTCTACTACTCCTTTTTCAACTTTCGTAGGCCTAGGTAGAAGGGTTGGTGGTCAAATTCCCCTAATTCACCTTTCGGTACTTCTTAGGTTAATTTCTGAATTACAAACATCCAAGGCCTTAAGAGCGTTCGTAGCAGAAAGAACGCAACCTTCTATTGATTCAATTGAGCATTCAAGTACAAACTAAAACATTCCTAATCAAACTCCATATTGAATGGTTCATAAAACCCTAGAAAGAACGAAATCTACTCACAAGTATTCATTGAAAACAAGAAATACGTTCTAAACATGTAATCAATTCTAGAATTAAGGAAGGAAAGTGAGAAGTTTAGCAAACACTAAGGAGAAATTCGTAGGATTCTCTCGAGAACTTCACAAGAGTGTTGCGTGCTTCTTGAATTCCAAATCTTGAATGTCTTCGAATTGATTCTTGATGAATGGAGGTATTTTTGGTGAAGAATTCCTCTCTAATCTCTCTCTTTTACGCGAATAAGCGATCAGCTATCGTCGACTTTTCCCGGTTTATACTGTGAGAATAACCGCCAGCGCGAGAAAACAACATCAACCACGGTCCGTGGCTTCCACCACGGGCAGCCCGTGGTTGGCGCTGTCTCGCGATTCCCTTCTCATTTCTGGCTGAAATTTTTACCACGGTCTTATCAACAATAGTTGATGCAGTGGTACCATAACCTTACCAAATTTGCTCCAAAATCACCTTTTGGCCCTATGTAAAACCGAAAAATCCAAAGATGTTGGCCGTAGCGTTATTAGTATATTATGTTTGACTTCGTGTTTTATTATTATTCGTTTGTGTTTATTTATGCTAACGCTTGAGCTCGTAGGACCGTTGAGGGGCTAACAAGGGTAGAATAGTAATTTCCGCTGGTTAATATTATTATGTGATTAATTACGTGAATATTATTTTATGTGATTATATGATTATTAGTATTAATATTTATTATTACTATTATTAGAATTATGGGGTTTTTAGAAAAATCAGTTTTTAATTGTTTTAAATGGGTTGGATTAGGATTAGATTAGATTAGTGGGCCTAAATTGGGTATTAATATAAAAACCCCCCTCTCAAACCCTAAACCCTAATTTTCTCTCTAAATCAAACCCTAGCCCTTTCCCCTCTCCTCTCTCTCTCCCTCTCTCGGCCAGCAGCCAGCCGGCAACCGCCAGACCGCCGCGCCGCCGCCGCCTGCGTCACCGGACCACCACACCATCACCGTTTCTTTTCTCCTTCTCTCTCTCGAGCTCTCTTTCTCCCTCCCTCTGTTCGACTGCCCCAAACCGACGCCGCGCCACCACCAGGATCACCTTAGACGCGCCGCCGCCTCCTGCGACCCCTCGGCACGCGGTCTCTGCCGCCGGAGCCATCGCACGCCACCGGAAAGCGAAAAGGGCTCGACGGCTGTTGTTACGCTGCTGCTGTTGAGCATTCGACCGTCGACACCGGTACCACCGTCCGACAACCACCTTCCGACGCCGCCCCTGACCGCCCGACGCCAACACCCCTGCCGACCGCCGCCCAGACCCGCCGAGAAACCCCCCTACGTAAAAAAAACCCTAACCCTAACCCTAATATGTTCTATCTCTTTCTTTTCCTTTTTCTTTTTCCTTTTCTTTTCTTGTTTTAATATTAACAATCTGATTTATATATATATGTAATGTTAATGTTTATAATTTCTGTAATTTTTGTAATTAGGGGAAATTATTTGTAATTGTATTTCTTGTTGTAATTATGTGTAAGTTATTAATTGTTATGTGTAATTTTATGTTGTAAATTGTAATTAGATTAGGTTGTAATAGTTGGTTATTAGGTTTAAAAGTGGTTCTTTAATATTCTTTATATTCTTTATATGAATCTTTTTATACCACAATATTATTGTATGTACGAATTTGGGAATTTATTACCTAGGTTAATTCTTGAATGTTTAGTTATTAAATCGTTATGTTCTTTATTGTTCCTTAAAAGTAAATCTTGTTAAGTTTGTTCAATAAATTAGTTAACCTACTTCAAGTTGAATTCTTGTTAATAAAACCTTAAATTCTTGATTAGTAGTTACATGTTTATTGTACTTTATTTTATATGTTCTTTGTGTTCTTTAAAGGTTATTCATGTTTAAGTTACATAAATTAGGTTGACATAATGAAAGTACAATTCTTGTTTAGTAATTCATGAATCTTGATGGAGTCTAGTAAAAAGAATTAGTTGTTGGGATTCTTGATTGGTAGTTTAAATGTTCTAAGTTTTTCTTGATTCTTGATTAAAGAAACCGCATGTTTAACCACCTTTGTTTTATTTCGTGAAATTCTTGTTGTAATGTTGTAATCTTAACTAATTCATGTTTTAAAGTCTTTAAAACTTTGTTTACGTGTTTTATGTTCTAAGAAATTTTATTTCCTTGTATGACTTAAGTTTTAATTAAAGTTTTATTAAAGTGTCCTTGTTTTTAATAAGTTTACTTCTACAAGTTTAGTTGTTGGACCTAAGTTAAGTTGGACTTTATATCTTAGACCCTAAGTATCGTTTTAAGCCCAAGTTAGAACCCCAAGACCTTTTGGTAAAGGTTAGAACCGAAATAACAAATTAGTTAATAACCGTTATCGGGACAGTTTCGTTAGTGTCTAAAGATCGAGTCACCACGGCTAGCGTAGTTACCTTTTGATCGAGCCCTTTTAACTGGAGGTTCCCTTGGATGTTAGGAACCATAGGAATTTTACGGATCGAACGTTTGACTTGTATAGCCCGAGTTATAACCGTTTTACCAGAACCTATCAGAACTAGACCAATTGAGAAGATGGGTGTTTTTAGAGTCCTTCGGGACTGATTTGGGCTTAACCATCAACATAGAAGTTTTAGTAGACATCCCGAGGTTTCCGAAAAGTCTAGAACCAGACCCGTAGGATGTCGGGAAGTCGAGTTGGGACCCGTTTTATGAGAACGTTATAACTTGTCCTCTGCTGCTTTTATTTATAAAGAATTGTTGGGTGAAAATAATATGTGATCTTGTTATGTGTTTTCTTGGAGGTGTTAAGTGTAATTTCATAAATGATAGAAACCTAATTGTTCCTAGGGGATGGGTTAGGTAGTTAATAGTTAATACTAACTTCGTTAGAACGCGTTTTGATTAGATAATTATTCTTATTCTAGGCCCGAGTTAGTGCGTGACGTTAGCGAGCTCAAGTGTGTTCTTCTTTTTGCTGTGCTGTGAAGTATATCAGGTAATTGTCTATGCTCTAATCCCCACCGGGATGCTCTTTAAATGTGTTTTAATGTTTTCTAATGTGTTTTGATAATTGCATCCCGAAAGAGGACTTTTGTGGAATTATAACCGTCTGTTTTGGATAACAGTTTGTAATTGTTGTACCTTGTTTTATGAATGGAGAAATTGAGATGGTCTTTTATAAGTGGTTTTATTATTGTTTTTGATAATCTGGGTTGGGTTTGACTTGAGAGTGGTGAGATAAGTTTGATTAATGAATTAGTAATTCAAAGTGGAAACATTAAGCGGGTTGTTGATTTGATGCCTTTGACAGGCTAATGTTTTGCGGGTGATGACCCTGAGACCAGGATTCGATGCCTGTATGGGTTATGTGCCAGGAGATCAGGGTTTCATCCCTGATATAGGATAGATGTTATAATGCCTTTGGTGGGCGACTGTTTGATGCCTTTGAGAGGCTAATGTTCATGCGGGTGATAACCCCGAGATCAGGATTCGATGCCTGTATGGGTTATGTGCCAGGAGATCAGGGTTTCATCCCTGATATAGGATAGTTGTTATGATGCCTTTGGTAGGCGATGTTCTTTTTAGGGATTTGATATCCCGCCCGCAAATTAAAATATGGATTGGATGGGTTGAGGAAACAGTATGGGATTAAAGGTTTGTAAAACGTTTGACTTGTTCCCTCTCCCTAAAATGAATTGAAATGAACTTAAACTGTTTTAAACGTTAGGGGTAGACATTATTGAGATTTCCCCCTCATTTTTGAAATGTTTTGCTTTCAGGTGAAGATCTAAATGCTGGGGACGAGAATTAGAAGTGAGGACGACGAGTCTAGAAGTCCTTGAATCTTTTTATTTTGTTTTCGTTATGATGTCTTAAAGTTTTGTTTTGAGTTGTTAGTAGTTACCGTTAGCAGACACTTGTGTTTTCCTTTCTTGCCTAGTGTTCCTTCGGGGATACGGCAGTGACGCCCAAACTAAATTTGAAGTCTTCCGCTAAGTTTTGTCTGTTAACGTTAGTTTGACTTTGACTTTTCTATAATTGGATTTCCGGGGCGTTACACCCTAAACCTGAAAATCAACGCCAAAAACGCAAAGACCAAGCGTAAATAGAGAAATGGGGAAGATTAAACACTTCTTTAGCCAAAAATTACCATGATTATGCTTCTAAAATACCCAAAAATAAGTGCAAATAATGCACTTATCAACAATATTGTATGAGAAGTTATCAATTAAAGAATGATAAAACCGACGAGGCCAAGAAGAAGAAGACGAAGAAGATTTGTCAAGAGTGTGTAGTAGTATTATTAGCTTCACATATTGTCAAGGAACAACTTGCTTGTACTTTTCTAAAGACTTTTCAATGAAAAATGTTAGGCCTCGTAAATTTAGGCAGGGTGGGGTCACTCTTGAAGTCTCAATTACTCACATTGAGGTGGAGGAGCATTCCTCAGTTGACTCTCTCAAGACTTGAGACTTGCTTTTTGACAAGGTAAACTACGAAAATAATAATAAAAAAATAAAAAAAATTGAGAGAAATGTTATAAATTTATTAAAAATTATTGTAAAGTGTTTTACTAAATTTTGAATTAAATGCAACAAAAAATCTATGATTCCCTTGAAAATATCCCACTACAGTCCTTTTTTTTTTTTGGGACCACCAGAATACAAAGTGAAAGTACGATCCACCATTGTCCAATTGGTGAAAGTAGAGATTATTAGAATCCAATTATCCTATATAAATGTATGTTGGGGAGATTTAAGGCGGGAGCCTACTTCAACCAAGACCCATGGTACACAAGTTAAGCGAGATTCCATTTTAAAACCAATTGGTGTTAAGAGGTGTAGCCCACTTGACTTATATACTATTTACTTTCTCTTTACTTTTCCGATGTGGGGCACTTTTACTCATGGGTGAATCCCGACAATCTCCCCCTTCACACATGAGTCTCTCCCCTTTGATCGGAAGCCTATTTTTGCCAAGGTTTCAAGTCATCATCAGGAGTCCATCATAACCGCACCTTACTCTACAGAGTCGCACCCTACTCCACCTGAGTCTCGTGCCACCACTCTGCCTCAAGAGTCCAGTCGCACCTTACTCCATAGAGCTGCACCCTACTCCACGCGAGTCTCATGCCACCACTCTGCGCATTCAGGAGACCCAGCAGCGCACGCGCCATGGTCCATGCTCCTGTCCACGGTGATCTTCCCGCACCTTACGCGCGCTCAACCGAACGAAACATCAGCTCTGATACCACTTGGTGGGGGATCCAAGGGGGGCCCACTTTAACCGATTCTCATGATACACAAGTTAAGTGAGGTTCCATCTTAAAATCAATTGATAATTTTTTATATAATTTTTTATTAATAACCATCTTTAATTGTCCATAGTTCATATTTTGTAAATTTTAGTTATATTTTCTCTCATAAGTATATATATTTATCAAATATAAGAATATCATATTTATTAGCTAGGTCAAAAAATATAATCAATAGTCTAATTTTATCAATCATTATAGAAAATACACATTTTATGCATAGTTTTCTATTTATGAAAAAATATAAATAGATAATTACTTTTATATAGTTTATAAGTTGTAATAACTCTCAAAGTAATGAAATATACCTTTATCTATAATGATTTAAATATACTTACATTTAACTTTATGAGTAATTTAGGTGAAATGTAAGATGATTACTTACCATCTTATGTCAAGATGTTTATCATTTTAAAAGAATGAGGTTTTTGGCTCAAAATAATCTAAAGTCAGAGGTAAATGACTGAAAATAATTCAAACTAACTTTTTAATTGAAAAAAGAAAACTTAAATACTGTGTACATATTTCAATGGCCATGATCCCACCCTTCACATGGTCTTAGGCAAACATGCGGCCTTCTCCTCAATTTGGTCCGTGATGTAGAGCTTAAGTCGCTGCCCGTTGACCTTGAATGTGCCGGTAGACTCACTCCAAACTTCCACAGCTCCATGAGGATATGCTTTCATAACTTGGAAAGGCCCGGACCACCGGGATTTCAGCTTTCCCGGGAATAATCTCAACCTTGAGTTGAACAAAAGGACCATGTCGCTTTCCTTGAACCTCTTTGGCAAGATGAATTTGTCATGCCACTTCTTGGTCCTTTCCTTGTAAATCCTCGAACTCTCATAAACTTGCAACCTCAATTCCTCCAATTCTTGCAATTGAAGCATTCGCTTCTCACCGGTTGCCTTTGCATCAAAATTCAGAGTACGGACAGCCCAAAATGCCCGATGTTCCAACTCCACGGGAAAATGACATGGCTTCCCATACACCAACCGGAATGGAGTGGTGCCAAGGGGAGTTTTGAACGCCGTGCGGTACGCCCACAAGGCGTCGTCAAGCTTCAATGACCAATCCTTTCGAGATCGGTCAACCGTCTTCTCGAGGATGCTCTTCAACTCCCTATTCGAAAGCTCTACTTGCCAGCTTGTTTGAGGATGGTACGGTGTTGCCACCCTATGGAATACCCCGTACTTCTTCATGAGAGTTTCTAGCGGTCAGTTACGAAAATGGGTACCATTATCGCTCAATAAGGCTCTAGGAGTGCCAAATCGAGCGAAAATGTTCTTCTTGAGGAATTTGATGACGACCCTTGAGTCATTGGTCGGAGATGCAATCACCTCCACCCATTTGGACACGTAATCCACAGCAACAAGGATGTAGAGGCTCTTGTGAGATGGAGGGAAAGGACCCATAAAGTCTATTCCCCACACATCGAAGAGCTCAACCTCAAGAATTCCGCTTTGGGGCATCTCGTGCCTCTTAGAAATGTTACCCATCCTTTGACAACGATCACATGCTAAAACATACTCCCTTGGTGAGGGTCGGCGATAGAAGCCGGCTTGCAAGACCTTGGAAGCGGTCTTATCGGGGCCGAAATGTCCACCGTAGGTAGTGGAATGACAATGATGTAGCACCCCTTGAACTTCTTCCTCCGGAACGCATCTCCGGTAGACCCCATCGGCACATAGCTTGAAAAGAAGTGGTTCCTCCCAAACAAAGCTCTTCACCTCGAATAGGAACCTCTTCTTTTGTTGATATGACAAGTCCGGTGGCAACACTCCACACACAAGATAGTTGACGTAGTCGCATACCATGGAATGAATGGGTACACACGCCATGAGCTTCTCTTCCGGAAGGAATCATCAATAAAGCGTCTCTTTGGAACATCCTCCAATCGAGAGAGATGATCGCCACCACGCTCGCAATCCGGGCTTGTCCCGAATTTCCAAATCGAACTCTTGGAGTAACAACACCCAGCGAATAAGCCGAGGTTTAGAGTCCGACTTCTTCATGAGGTGTCGAATAGCGGCATGATCGGTGAACACAATCACCTTGGAGTTGATCAAGTATGGTCGAAACTTCTCCAAGGCGAAAACGACCGCCAAGAACTCCTTCTCCGTGGTGGTTTAGTTGACTTGAGCCTCATCCAGAGTTCGGCTCGCATAGTAGATGGCGACAGGCTTGCCATCTCTTCTTTGCCCCAAAACAGCCCCCAATGCGTAATCACTCGCATCACACATCACTTCAAACGGCAAACTCCAATCCGGGGCTTGCATAATAGGCGCAGTGATCAAAGCTTCTTTCAACCTGTTGAAAGCACTCAAGCAAACATCATCGAATATAAAAGGCACATCCTTGACAAGCAATCGGGTGAGAGGTCTAGCAATTTTTGAAAAATCTTTTATGAACCGTCGGTAGAAACCAACGTGTCCAAGAAAACTCCTAACACCCTTAACAGAAGTTGGAGGTGGTAATCTTTCAACCACCTCAACCTTTGCTTTGTCAACCTCAATGCCTTTGCTTGACACAACATGACCAAGGACAACACCCTCCTGTACCATGAAATGGCACTTCTCCCAATTCAAAACCAAATCCACTTCTTCACATCGAGACAACACTTTAGCAAGATTTCTCAAACAATGATCGAAAGAATTGCCATAGACTGAAAAATCATCCATAAACACCTCCATAATGTCCTCAATAAAATCAGAGAAAATAGCCATCATGCGTCGCTGAAAAGTAGCGGGTGCATTACACAACCCAAATGGCATTCTCCTATAGGAAAATGTACCGTAAGGACATGTAAAGGTGGTCTTTTCTTGATCACTAGGGTGGATAGGGATTTGGAAAAACCCAGAATACCCATCTAAATAGCAAAAGAATGAATTATTCGCCAATCTTTCAAGCATTTGGTCAATGAAAGGAAGAGGGAAATGGTCTTTACGGGTGGCATCATTCAACTTGCGGTAATCAATACACATCCTCCACCCCGTAACAGTCCTGGTAGGAATTAACTCATTGTTGTCATTTTTCACCACAGTCATCCCCCCTTTCTTAGGCACAACATGCACCGGACTTACCCACTCACTATCAGAAATAGGGTAGATAATCCCAGCATCAAGTAATTTCAAGACCTCTTTTTTCACCACCTCTTTCATGTTAGGTTTAACCTTCTTTGACTTTGAACGGTGGGTTTATAATCATCTTCCATCAAAATCCTATGCATGCTAAACGAGGGACTAATTCCTTTAAGGTCATCTATGGTATAGCCAATGGCCTTACGATGCGACCTAAGGACTCTCAACAATGAATCAATCTCAGCATCATTCAAGTTTGCATTCACAATCACAGGATAAGAGGAATCGGGGCCAAGAAATTCATACCTTAGGGAAGAAGGGAGAGGTTTCAGTTCTACCTTTGGAGCTTCCTTCTCGCTCAAAGCTTGCTTGTTATTACTTTCAACCTCTAGTACCCACCGCTTCCAGCGTTGGTGGAACTTCCGGGATGCTGCAAGAGCTTCACAATGGGCAACCTCGGGATCGTGATCCCGGTTTTCTTGTTAGATAACAAACAAAGCTCAAGAGGATCGTGAGAACGAATGTCGGCTATCCTCCTAAGAATGGAATCAATGATATCCACTCTAAAGCAATCATCAGAAAATGCAGGGAATTTAGCAGCTTCAAACAAATTAAACTCGGCTTTCTCACCTCCTATACTAAAGGACATCCTACCATTCTTCACATCAATGCAACACCCAGCCGTAGCCATGAAAGGTCTACCAAGAATAATAGGGGTACAGGTGTCTTTCTCCATCTCTAGGATAACAAAGTCAACAGGAACAAAGAAGCTACCCAACTTAATGGGGACATCTTCTAAAATCCCTATGGGAAACTTGACCGATCGGTCGGCCAACTGGAGGGAAATGGTAGTGGGCTTTAGTTCACCCATACCAAGCTTTTGGGACAAAGAGAGGGGCATAAGACTCACACTAGAACCAAGATCACATAATGCACGGTCTATGGAAATCTTTCCAACTTCACAAGGAATGGTGAAGCTACCGGGATCCTTAAGCTTCGGGGGAAGCTTATTTTGGAGCACGGCACTACATTGTTCCATCAATGCCACTGTCTCATGCTCTTCCAACTTCCTCTTGTTTGTCAAAATTTCCTTCAAAAATTTAGCGTAGGAAGACATTTGAGACAGGGCATCGGTGAAAGGAATGTTAATATGAAGTTTCTTGAGGACCTCCAAGAACTTCCCAAATTGCTTATCACTTTTAGCCTTAGCCAATCTTTGAGAGAAAGGCAAGGGTGGAGTGTAAACTCTTTGGGGAACTCTTGTTGCATCTTTAGGAACTTCTTTCTCAATTTGCACATCAACATCAATCACAGGTTCTTTAGGAGGCACATTTACCTCTTCATGCACATCATTACTCACATCAGCATTTACATCATTCACAACATTCTCAACCTCAACTACATTCTCAACAGCAGCATCATCATGCACATCAACAACAACATGCTCATCACACACAGCCCTAGGCCCCGCCAATTGCGTCCCGCTTCTTAAGGTTATGGCATTGCATTGGTCCTTTGGGTTCGCAACAGGTTGGCTAGGTAGCTTTCCTGGAGGAGTGGTGGAAATACTAGTCTGACTAACAATCTGAGATTCAAGCATTTTGTTGTAAGTGGCCAACTGGTCAACTCTATCAACTAAAAGCTTGATAGTCTCTTCTTGCTGGTTTTGGGACACAACCATACGTTCCACCAATGCCCTCCAGTCAGCCTCTTGTTGGGAATGTCCCGACAATGTTCGATATACACGGAGATTAAACCAAAGTAATATAGTAATTATATGTCTTGCTAGAGACCTCTATAATTAGTAATTAAATATGTTTAATTACAACTATATTATTTGGTCCTACTGGGTCACACAAGTCAGTGCCCTGGAACAATGTATGTAATCTAAATGATATTGTATCAAGTTTAGAAAAGTTGGAAACTGATTTCTGTAAAAAATCAGCCCAACACGGACCGAATTGGGCTCAACACGGACTGTGTTGAGACATCACGGTCCGTGGTGTCCATGGGCCGAATAATTGGACTCTCTGAAGTTCAACACGGACCGTGTTGTTTCAACACGGACCGCGTTGGGCCCAGAAACGCGTCGTTGTCTTTAATCGGCCCTTTAGGGTTTTGAACCATTTCCCTAGATTTTCTAAACACTATATAAAGGGGTCTCTGGGAGAGATTATTCCACACCAATCGCTTCGACTCTTAGAGAGATACCAGGGTGATTTCCTGAGTTCCTCTCTCTTTTAGTTTGCAGTTCTAGTTTCAGGAAACACTATCAGTTTCCTGAAACAATCTTATATACATCTTAGATTGAGATTCGTCTCGATCGGGTCGATCTAGCAATCGGGTTCCCGGAGTGCTGCGTGGACTTTTCAGTAGAGGGTTTCAGCATTGGAATCTGGAAGGTCAACCTCTTCTTCAGCAGGAATTAGCGATCAGGTATAATTACTAAAGCCTCTGCAGTTGTTTTGATTAATTGTTTATAACTGTTATAATATTCCGCCAATTAATCTGTATCTGTTTAGGAAATAGATAACCTAAAACCTAACACCTCTTGGGTTTGTCGAGGTTGGGTTTGGGGTTGGGCTTGTTGTCTTTGGAAACTGGGTGGTCTTTGGGTCTGTTGTTGTTGGTGCGGTCCCGTGGGATTGTTATTCCGATAGGAAAAATTAGGATGATATCTTAATCCCGGGTTGTAAACATTAGAGTATGGGTCAAAGTTCTGTCTTGGGTTTCCAATATAATTGGTCTGGTCCGAGGTCTCGGGAGTAGCTAACCCAACGGGACAAAACAAGGTCTCATTCTCAAATGAATTACAAGAAGCGCACGGTAGGGGAGGATTGGGGTTTACATGCAAACGGTCTATCTTCTGAGTCACAACATCTATTTTAGCAGTTAAAACTGAAATGGGATCGACGTCATACTTACCTCCCGTTCTAGAAGAACGGGGCTTGAACCATTGATGACTGTTGGACGCCATTTGCTCAATTAGAGTGTGGAGCTCATCAACTCCTTTGCTCATGATGTTCCTCCCAACTGCTGCGAGAATCATCGCCCTCAACTGATCATCCACTCCATTGTAGAAAGCATAGATGGACACCCATGGCTCAAGACCATGATATGGACACCCGCGAAGTAGATCCTTGAACCGTTCCCAAGCCTCGTACAGGTTCTTATCCGGCTCTTGGACAAAGGTGGATATTTGGTTGCGAAGGCTTGTCAGCTTACTTGGCGGGAAATATTTGTTAAGGAATGCGCTCGCCATCTGTTCGAAAGTGGTGATGGAGTTCGGCGGAAGAGAGTCTAGCCACTCCCATGCTCGATCCTCCAAGGAAAACGGGAACAACCGCAGCTTGATTGCGTCTGGTGAAGCCCCGTCCGCCTTGAACGTATCGCACGCCTGGCGGAAGATACGAAGATGTCGGTTGGGGTCCTCACTAGGGTGACCACGAAATGGCGAAGCTTTGACCAGATTAATCAAAGAGTTCTTCAGCTCAAAGTCATTGTTGGCGATGTTGGGAGGATTGATGGCCGTGGGAGGATCTGTGACGTTTGGGGCCATGTACTGTTCCAATGTCTTCGGTTGCGCTTCTCCACCGGCCATTTTCTCTTGCCTCTTGCTAGCTTTCTCTGTTCGCAGCCTCTTTCTCCGAGAACGGAAAGTGCGTTCAATTTCGGGGTCGAACTCAAATTCTAGAGATTTTTGCATACACCCAGAGTACCTAGCAAAACAAGAAATGAAACACAATCAGTCACAAGAAAAAGAAAGGAAAAGAAAGAAAATAAAATAAATAAATAAAACACAGCTTAGTCAATCTGAGAGTCTTTGCTTAATGGCTACTAGGGACAAAGTCCCCGGCAACGGCGCCAAAAACTTGACAGGGCCGCAAGCGCACGGGTACTATTGTAGCAATGTCAAGGTCGATCCCACAGGGACTAGGTCTAGTAACTCAGTGAACTATCCCTCTACTTGATTGCTAAGCCAATCGGGTTGATGATTTTTTTTTAATGAATTCTAATGAACTAATTAGAACTAGAGTGGACTAGAGAGGATTAACTCAAGGTAATTCGATGGATGAAGACTTCTAGGGTTTTACTCACCTAACAACAGGGTTTGAAAGCCAGATTGAAGCATGCACAAGTAGGTAACTCAAACGAATCAAGAATCAAGAATCGATAACCTCTAAATTCTATCGCCCTTTCGATGCTAAATAGAATTATTCTGACTAACCTAATCAACAACTTTCGTCTGCTTTTCAGGTTAAACAAAATTGAAGGTCTAAACAAGGTCGGGTTATCTAATGACTCCCTAGTCTACTACTCCTTTTTCAACTTTCGTAGGCCTAGGTAGAAGGGTTGGTGGTCAAATTCCCCTAATTCACCTTTCGGTACTTCTTAGGTTAATTTCTGAATTACAAACATCCAAGGCCTTAAGAACGTTCGTAAGCAAGAAAGAACGCAACCTACTATTGATTCAATTGAGCATTCAAGTACAAACTAAAACATTCCTAATCAAACTCCATATTGAATGGTTCATAAAACCCTAGAAAGAACGAAATCTACTCACAAGTATTCATTGAAAACAAGAAATACGTTCTAAACATGTAATCAATTCTAGAATTAAGGAAGGGAAAGTGAGAAGTTTAGCAAACACTAAGGAGAAATTCGTAGGATTCTCTCAAGAACTTCACAAGAGTGTTGCGTGCTTCTTCTTGAATTCCAAATCTTCAATGTCTTCCAATTGATTCTTGATGAATGGAGGTATTTTTGGTGAAGAATTCCTCTCTAATCTCTCTCTTTTCTGCCCAGAATAACTGATCAACTGCCGTCCCAGCTTTTCCCCCAGTTTATACCGTGAGAATAACCGCCAGCGCGAGAAAACAACATCAACCACAGTCCGTGGCTTCCACCACGGGCAGCCCGTGGTTGGCGCTGTCTCGCGATTCCCTTCTCGTTTCTGGCTGAAATTTTTACCACGGTCTTATCAACAATAGTTGATGCCCGTGGTACCCTTGGCCTTACCAAATTTGCTCCAAAAATCACCTTTTTGGCCCTATGTAAAACCCCCGAAAAATCCAAAGATGTTGACCGTGACGTTGTTAGTATATTATGTTTGACTTCGTGTTTTATTATTATTCGTTTGTGTTTATTTATGCTAACGCTTGAGCTCGTAGGACCGTTGAGGGGCTAACAAGGGTAGAATAGTAATTTCCGCTGGTTAATATTATTATGTGATTAATTACGTGAATATTATTTTATGTGATTATATGATTATTAGTATTAATATTTATTATTACTATTATTAGAATTATGGGGTTTTTAGAAAAATCAGTTTTTAATTGTTTTAAATGGGTTGGATTAGGATTAGATTAGATTAGTGGGCCTAAATTGGGTATTAGTATAAAAACCCCCCTCTCAAACCCTAAACCCTAATTTTCTCTCTAAATCAAACCCTAGCCCTTTCCCCACTCCTCTCTCTCTCCCTCTCGGCCAAAGAACACCAAGAATCGCTGCATCGGCCACGCGCCGCCACCGACCACCACACCATCACCGTTTCTTTTCTCCTTCTCTCTCAAGCTCTCTTTCTCCCTCCCTCTGTTCGACCGCCCCAAACCGACGCCGCGCCACCACCAGGATCACCTTAGACGCGCCGCCGCCTCCTGCGACCCCCTGCACGCGGTCTCTGCCGCCGGAGCCATCGCACGCCACCGGAAAGCGAAAAGGGCTCGACGGCTGTTGTTACGCTGCTGCTGTTGAGCATTCGACCGTCGACACCGGTACCACCGTCCGACAACCACCTTCCGACGCCGCCCCTGACCGCCCGACGCCAACACCCCTGCCGACCGCCGCCCAGACCCGCCGAGAAACCCCCCTACGTAAAAAAAACCCTAACCCTAACCCTAATATGTTCTATCTCTTTCTTTTCCTTTTTCTTTTTCCTTTTCTTTTCTTGTTTTAATATTAACAATCTGATTTATATATATATGTAATGTTAATGTTTATAATTTCTGTAATTTTTGTAATTAGGGGAAATTATTTATAATTGTATTTCTTGTTGTAATTATGTGTAAGTTATTAATTGTTATGTGTAATTTTATGTTGTAAATTGTAATTAGATTAGGTTGTAATAGTTGGTTATTAGGTTTAAAAGTGGTTCTTTAATATTCTTTATATTCTTTATATGAATCTTTTTATACCACAATATTATTGTATGTACGAATTTGGGAATTTATTACCTAGGTTAATTCTTGAATGTTTAGTTATTAAATCGTTATGTTCTTTATTGTTCCTTAAAAGTAAATCTTGTTAAGTTTGTTCAATAAATTAGTTAACCTACTTCAAGTTGAATTCTTGTTAATAAAACCTTAAATTCTTGATTAGTAGTTACATGTTTATTGTACTTTATTTTATATGTTCTTTGTGTTCTTTAAAGGTTATTCATGTTTAAGTTACATAAATTAGGTTGACATAATGAAAGTACAATTCTTGTTTAGTAATTCATGAATCTTGATGGAGTCTAGTAAAAAGAATTAGTTGTTGGGATTCTTGATTGGTAGTTTAAATGTTCTAAGTCTTTCTTGATTCTTGATTAAAGAAACCGCATGTTTAACCACCTTTGTTTTATTTCGTGAAATTCTTGTTGTAATGTTGTAATCTTAACTAATTCATGTTTTAAAGTCTTTAAAACTTTGTTTACGTGTTTTATGTTCTAAGAAATTTTATTTCCTTGTATGACTTAAGTTTTAATTAAAGTTTTATTAAAGTGTCCTTGTTTTTAATAAGTTTACTTCTACAAGTTTAGTTGTTGGACCTAAGTTAAGTTGGACTTTATATCTTAGACCCTAAGTATCGTTTTAAGCCCAAGTTAGAACCCCAAGACCTTTTGGTAAAGGTTAGAACCGAAATAACAAATTAGTTAATAACCGTATCGGACAGTTTCGTTAGTGTCTAAAGATCGAGTCACCACGGCTAGCGTAGTTACCTTTGATCGAGCCCTTTTAACTGGAGGTTCCCTTGGATTTTAGGAACCATAGGAATTTAACGGATCGAACGTTTGACTTGTATAGCCCGAGTTATAACCGTTTTACCAGAACCTGTCAGAACTGGACCAATTGAGAAGATGGGTGTTTTTAGAGTCCTTCGGGACTGATTTGGGCTTAACCATCAACATAGAAGTTTTAGTAGACATCCCGAGGTTTCCGAAAAGTCCAGAACCAGACCCGTAGGATATCGGGAAGTCGAGTTGGGACCCGTTTTATGAGAACGTTATAACTTGTCCTCTGCTGCTTTTATTTATAAAGAATTGTTGGGTGAAAATAATATGTGATCTTGTTATGTGTTTTCTTGGAGGTGTTAAGTGTAATTTCATAAATGATAGAAACCTAATTGTTCCTAGGGGATGGGTTAGGTAGTTAATAGTTAATACTAACTTCGTTAGAACGCGTTTTGATTAGATAATTATTCTTATTCTAGGCCCGAGTTAGCGAGCTCAAGTGTGTTCTTCTTTTTCACGCAGTGAAGTATATCAGGTAATTGTCTATGCTCTAATCCCCACCGGGATGCTCTTTAAATGTGTTTTAATATTTTCTAATGTGTTTTGATAATTGCATCCCGAAAGGGGACTTTTGTGGAATTATAACCGTCTGTTTTGGATAACTGTTTGTAATTGTTGTACCTTGTTTTATGAATGGAGAAATTGAGATGGTCTTTTATAAGTGGTTTTATTATTGTTTTTGATAATCTGGGTTGGGTTTAACTTGAGAGTGGTGAGATAAGTTTGATTAATGAATTAGTAATTCAAAGTGGAAACATTAAGCGGGTTGTTGATTTGATGCCTTTGACAGGCTAATGTTTTGCGGGTGATGACCCTGAGACCAGGATTCGATGCCTGTATGGGTTATGTGCCAGGAGATCAGGGTTTCATCCCTGATATAGGATAGATGTTATAATGCCTTTGGTGGGCGACTGTTTGATGCCTTTGAGAGGCTAATGTTCATGCGGGTGATAACCCCGAGATCAGGATTCGATGCCTGTATGGGTTATGTGCCAGGAGATCAGGGTTTCATCCCTGATATAGGATAGTTGTTATGATGCCTTTGGTAGGCGATGTTCTTTTTAGGGATTTGATATCCCGCCCGCAAATTAAAATATGGATTGGATGGGTTGAGGAAACAGTATGGGATTAAAGGTTTGTAAAATGTTTGACTTGTTCCCTCTCCCTAAAATGAATTGAAATGAACTTAAACTGTTTTAAACGTTAGGGGTAGACATTATTGAGATTTCCCCCTCATTTTTGAAATGTTTTGCTTTTGGTGAAGATCTAAATCTTTGGGACGAATTAGAAGTGAGTGACGACGAGTCTGAAGTTCTTGAATCTTTTATTTTGTTTTCGTTATGATGTCTTAAAGTTTTGTTTTGAGTTGTTAGTAGTTCTAGCAGACACTGCTTTTCCTTTCGCCTAGTGTTCCTTCTGATACAAATGACGCCCAAACTAAATTTGAAGTCTTCCGCTAAGTTTTGTCTGTTAACGTTAGTTTGACTTTGAGTTTTCTATAATTGGATTTCCGGGGCGTTACACCCTAAACCTGAAAATCAACGCCAAAAACACAAAGACCAAGCGTAAATAGAGAAATGGGGAAGATTAAACACTTCTTTAGCCAAAAATTACCATGATTATGCTTCTAAAATACCCAAAAATAAGTGCAAATAATGCACTTATCAACAATATTGTATGAGAAGTTATCAATTAAAGAATGATAAAACCGACGAGGCCAAGAAGAAGAAGACGAAGAAGATTTGTCAAGAGTGTGTAGTAGTATTATTAGCTTCACATATTGTCAAGGAACAACTTGCTTGTACTTTTCTAAAGACTTTTCAATGAAAAATGTTAGGCCTCGTAAATTTAGGCAGGGTGGGGTCACTCTTGAAGTCTCAATTACTCACATTGAGGTGGAGGAGCATTCCTCAGTTGACTCTCTCAAGACTTGAGACTTGCTTTTTGACAAGGTAAACTACGAAAATAATAATAAAAATAAAAAATTGAGAGAATGCTATAAATTTATTAAAAATCATCAGAAAGTGTTATACTAAATTTCAATTAAATGCAACAAAAAATCTATGATTCCCTTGAAAATACCCCACTACAATCCTTTTTTTTTGGACCACCAGAATACAAAGTGAAAGTACGATCCACCATTGTCCAATTGGTGAAAGTAGAGATTATTAGAATCCAATTATCCTATATATATGTATGTTGGGGAGATTTAAAGGCGGGAGCCTACTTCAACCAAGACCCATGGTACACAAGTTAAGCGAGATTCCATTTTAAAACCAATTGGTGTTAAGAGGTGTAGCCCACTTGACTTATATACTATTTCCTTTCTCTTTACTTTTCCGATGTGGGGCACTTTTACTCATGGGTGAATCCCGACAATCTCCCCCTTCACACATGAGTCTCTCCCCTTTGATCGGAAGCCTATTTTTGCCAAGGTTTCAAGTCATCATCAGGAGTCCATCATAACCGCACCTTACTCTACAGAGTCGCACCCTACTCCACCTGAGTCTCGTGCCACCACTCTGCCTCAAGAGTCCAGTCGCACCTTACTCCATAGAGCTGCACCCTACTCCACGCGAGTCTCATGCCACCACTCTGCGCATTCAGGAGAACCAGCTGCGCACGCGCCATGGTCCCTGCTCCTGTCCACGGTGATCTTCCCGCACCTTACGCGCGCCCAACCGAACGAAACATCAGCTCTGATACCACTTGGTGGGGGATCCAAGGGGGGCCCACTTTAACCGATTCTCATGATACACAAGTTAAGTGAGGTTCCATCTTAAAACCAATTGATAATTTTTTATATAATTTTTTATTAATAACCATCTTTAATTGTCCATAGTTCATATTTTGTAAATTTTAATTATATTTTCTCTCATAAGTATATATATTTATCAAATATAAGAATATCATATTTATTAGCTAGGTCAAAAAATATAATCAATAGTCTAATTTTATCAATCATTATAGAAAATACACATTTTATGCATAGTTTTCTATTTATGAAAAAATATAAATAGATAATTACTTTTATATAAAATATAAATAGATAATTACTTTTATATAGTTTATAAGTTGTAATAACTCTCAAAGTAATGAAATATACCTTTATCTATAATGATTTAAATATACTTACATTTAACTTTATGAGTAATTTATGTGAAATGTAAGATGATTACTGACCATCTTATGTCAAGATGTTTACCATTTTAAAAGAATAAGGTTTTTGGCTCAAAATAATCTAAAGTCAGAGATAAATGACTGAAAATAATCCAAACTAATTTTTTAATTGAAAAAGGAAAACTTAAATATTGTGTAGATATTTCAATGGCCATGATCCCACCCTTCACATCTGAATTTTCCAAGGCAATTAATTATTTTATCGGCTTTGAATCTTTCATTTATTGCCCTCTATATAAGGGTAAGCCAAATGCACTGATTTTCAAAAATAAAAGCAAGTCACATTTTATTGCTCAAACATATTAATTTTATTATCTACTTTTTGGGCATTTTTTCAGTATGGCTATGGCTTCAGTTGTTAACACCTTGCTCTTTCTAGCAATTTTATTGCCTTCCATGCATCCCATTGGTATGTCCCTCTCTTTTAATTTCACTTTCGAACATGTATGAGAATTAGCATGAATACTATGGCTTCCGTCCCATTTTCTTTGTCAAATTAATCACTTTTAGGTCTCATTCTTTTATACGGTTGGTTGCGATATGGTGCAGTGCGGTGTAGATGAAAAGTGGTGGATTGTGATAGGTTGTGAAAAGTTGTGGTGAATTTTAGTGGGTTGTGATGGAATATGAAAAGTTTAACTTTTATTAAAAAGATAAATTAAATTAAAAAAAGTAGATTGTGGTGGATTGTGGTAGATTGTCGCATAAAAGAACATGGCCTTAAGGCTATGTGTAATGGTGTCCTTGATTTGAGGATGTGTGAGTATGAATAGTAAAAATAGTATTATTTGAATGGGTGTTGAGATACTTTTGTTAATGGTGTCCTTGAAATTGGAGGATGGGGTGAAGGGATAGGGGGTAGGAAGTAATAAAATAGTATTAGATAGAAAACAAAAAAAAAAAGAAAAACCATAAAAAAATATCATAATTAAAATTGTGGGACCCATTTTAATTTTCTCGCTCTCTCTCCCCCTTTCCTCCCTCTTCTCTCTCCTGTGTCCCCCATTAGTCCAAGGATGAGGATGAACCCTTCCCCCTTAATTCACTTTTTTCCTTCTTTTTTTTGCCTCTTTCCTCCAATCCTTTTGCGTAAAAGAATGTCATTACACATAGTCTAAGAGTCCAATGCACGTTGAAAATTGAGGTACAAAAAAACTTGTGACTTGTCAATATTACCCTACATTAATTGAGAATAATAGTTGTTGAAATTATAAAAGATGATAAATAAAGTTATTTATTATGGGTAAAAATGAAATGACAGATGTTGGAATTGTAAAAGTGACAAATAAATTGGGATAATAAAATTAGTTACAGTGACAAATATTTTGAGACGGGGTAGTATTTCTTTAGAATAATAGTAGCAATTAAATACTAATTGAGAACATTCAAATGACCGATGTATAAAGTAGGGTCAAATAATATCAAGATTGCGTGAGAGCATTGTAAAATCTATTTATATAAAGGAACATATCCTCGTTCTTTTGCGTTACGTTTGCGTTGCGTTGCGTAAGATTACGGTAAACATGCGGTGGAAATAAGAAAAGAAAGAATCGTAATTTGCATGATGGCGGATCCAGTGATTTTGAGTCAGTGGTGTCGGGATAATTTTCTTTATCAAAAAAAAAAAAAAACTCAACATCACAAATAAACACTAAAATAAACGTCATATTCATAAGAGGTCGATTCCCTAGCCACCTTCTTAAAATATCTTTCTATCTTAAACTAAAATTAAAAAAATAAAATTATAAACACCTACATTTTTACAAAACACATTAAACCTAATATAGTGAATTAACAAATTTCATTCAAACACTTAATAGCCTCCACAGTTTCACATAAATGGTACATAATTCAATTTATAAGTGTACAAACAATAAATTAACAAAATTTGCTCATTCATATACATACAACAAACAATTAATAAACCCAAATTTAATCATATTGACTTAATCACAAAAATCTAATTCATAAATTGCAACAAATATTAGAATAAATTCAATAAAGAGGAAAGAGTAACTTGAGAAAAGAATAATATAGAGACTTATATAAATTATAATTCAATTATGGAGTTAGAGTTAGATTAAATAATAATAATAATAATAACGAAAAAATAAAAACGAAACCTGCATATTACTGCCACCTATGTTAAAAAAACTGAAACATAGAAAATGCTGCTACTAGGGGTTGAACTTGCGACCTCAATGTCCCATAAGATCTAAAATGATGGCAAGGGACGTAAACAAGCAAGCTACACATATCCATATGATTCATTTGTAGTGTAAATTATTATATACGCAAAATATTTTTCTTTGTTTTTTACACAGAATTTTTTTTAAAAAAAATTTTTGTGGTGTCAATTGACACCATACCCATACACATAGATCCGCCTCTGATTTGCGATATATTGCGGTAATTTACGTTGCAGTTACTTGCATTAATATACAAAAGAACGGTGCCTAAAATGCATGAGACACAACATCGTGTGAGAACGTAAAAAAAGAATTTTATGGATATGAGAAATTTCGAAGTGCGAACATAATTTATTTGCCAAGTCCACATATTGTACATCATGTCAACACCTTGAAATTTCTCATTTCCGCAAAGTTATTTCTTCCCTTCTCATAAAAAGTTATTCTCATCTGCTTTGTGTATATAACTTATGATATTCTTATTTTAGAATCACCAATTAAACAAAAAAAAAATCATATAAATTTTTGTTCAATACATTAAGAGACATGTTCAAAACTTTATTAGCTAAAATAAATATGTTTAAGTTTTAATATTTATTAGTTTAATTATCTATCATAAATACTATAATATAAATTATTTCCACATTAATTTTACCTTGAAATTATTGAGAAATATTTATTACATAATAATTCTAATTCTTAACAAAACAATAATGAATGATTATTTGACATATTGTAGAAGCACAAATCGGAGTATGCTACGGAAAATACGCCCGCACCGGTGACAACTTGCCCTCAGATCCAGAGGTGGTCGGGCTATATGAACGCAATGGCATCGGATCCATGAGAATCTACGACCGTGACGAGAGCATCCTACAAGCCGTAAAAGGCTCAAACATAAAGCTCATAATCGCGGTCCCCAATGCCGACATCCAATCCATAGGAGGGTCCGACCAATCAGCTGCAACACAGTTTGTACAACAGTACGTCATACCGTACGCATCAAACATCAAGTACATTGCAGTCGGGAACGAAGTTGCCATGGGCAGTCCCGAGGCCTCTCTGGTGGGGCCCGCCATGCAGAATGTTCTAAAAGCGCTAAACGCTGCAAACCTCGGAGCACAAATCAAAGTCACCACGGCAATCGGGACGAGCCTAGTCGTAGACGCGTACCCGCCGTCGAACGGCAGGTTTAGTAACCTAGAGTTCATGACTCCCGTTGCGAACTTTTTAGCCGGCAACGGGTCCCCCTTGTTGCTTAATGTCTACACGTACTATGCTTACGCGGACCCTGGGAACACAAAAATTCCACTCGATTATGCGTTGTTGACATCAACTAGTCCGTCATTTATTGACCAGGGTAATGGGCTTCCGTACTCCAATCTCTTCGATGCCCTAGTGGATGCCACATATGCGGCTCTAAGCAAAGCCACGACATTATCATCGGTGCAGAGCAATTCGGGTGGGTCGTCCACGAAAATTGTCGGGTCTGAGACAGGGTGGTCTTCGTCAAAGACGTTTCCTTCGGCGAATGGTTATTATTACCCTAACACTGAAGGCGGTGAAACGCCGGGTAATGCAGAAACTTATTATAGGAATATAATCAACCACGCGAAACAGGGTACGCCGTTGAAGCCTGGGCCGATGGAGATTTACTTGTACGAAATGTTTGATGAAGGTAAGAAAGGAGGGGACACTGATCCTGCGGAGAAGAATTTTGGACTTTTTCACCCCGATGGGCAACCGAAATATCAACTCAACTTTAGCTGAAGCTATGTAATATAATTTCTTATATATGACGATGTTTGTGGGTGAAAAAGGGTTAAAAAAAACGCCTATTATACCTAGGTAATTTATATCTAGGATGAAAGAGGTGGTAGTCGAGTTGGTTATCATCCCAGTTCAAGCTTCCTTCCAATGTTGCAATAAACTTGTTTGTTGTCTTAAAGCTTAATTAATTGGCACGCATGAATGGTTGTGCCATTGAACTTTAATTTGGTGAAAATTACAAACCAAACTTTTCATTTGCTAATAATAATGTCACTCAAGTTTTCAAGTTTGTCAATATAGTTTGTCAAAAATTGAGGGTGATAATTGTCTCTGGTATGATCTTGATTAAATTTGCAATGTTAACTCAATGTGGTGAAAAGTGCACTCTATCGGTGTTCCCCCTCATGGATGGGTGTGGGATAATTTTGAAAAGTGCACTCAACCATGGGGCAAGCTGTTATCATTAGCTAGATGCATTGCGTCGACTAATCAATTCGAAGTTATGAGAGCCTTGGTTCAAACTGATGTGTTGAGAAGAATCGAACGAGAAGTCATATTCTTTTCTGTCTTTGAGAAGAATCGAAGGAGAAGTGTTGAGAAGAATCGAAGGAGGAAACTTTGGTTCTGCAGAACATCAAATCTAGCATCAGGGAGTGGTCTTTGGATGGAACTGTGGAAGGATATGCAGTCATTCTCAGCTCATCATTTTGCCACCAAAATCTTGCCAAAAACATGTTTAAATAACCGAATTTATCACCTAACAATTTAACTTAAATGGTAGGATACCTTAAAATGTATTCTAAAAGCTTGGAGACTTAAAAATAACTTCCACAAAATAAGAGATACCTTCCAATCGTTTTTTAAAAAATTGCCGGTGATAATTGTATCGTCTTTATTAAGTTTAATTTGCAATGTCTTTAACTATTATATCTAATCGCCTGCAATTTATTAGATGTACCTGGCTTATCTTCTCCAGATAATGCGATTGTTCCACTCACATATATTATGTTTTTCACTTTGTGATTATTCACTCGTAAATATGTGAAGCACATTATCCAGGTGCATGTAAGATATATTGTTATTTATAGCTCGAAGGAGGGTTTATTTATCACCTTGAGCTTTAGCTTTAATAATCTCTATATTAACTATTTATATTAAGGTCGCGCCCTATTCGGCAAAATTAGTGTTTTAGATAGTGGATAGCGGTTTAAGCAGTGGATAGCGGATGACTGTTTAAATTAGAATTGTCTTCGGTAAATTTAGTGGTTAAATTAACAGAATAATATGAATTGACATAAAGAGATATCAATAATTTCCAAAGATAAAATTCGCAAAATGTATTTTTTGACAGAAAAATATGCAATGCTACTCCAAACGCTAAAATGTTAACTTTATTAATGTTTCACAAAATGCTTATTAAAACGCTAACTTACCGAACTCTAATATTTATGCAATTAGAGTTATGACTTGATCCAACGCTAGACGCTACCCTAAACGCTACTGCAACCTAAGCCTTGCCATCTTACCTCAACGTGCGTTTTGTCGTCCTAATAAGTGGCCGACCAAGTTTTCATATCAACTTGGTCTACTTGTTAGGGTAGCCTAACTCTAAATTATTTTGGTTGTAATTTAGTCCACAACTTGCTTGAACTACATCTCAAATTTTGAAAAACAATGTGCTCTAAGTGAACGTGGTTTATTTTTCAAAGGATTGAAGGCCACACTACCAAGTACCAAGCTAAGCTTTAATCATAATTTTTCCATATTATATTGAGGATATTTTCAAGAGTTTAAAGGTATATGTATGTTGGATATAAGTTAAATACGAAACAATGAGCTCTTAGCTTATTTGATATCAACTGTATTGTACTATCTCACAGGTCTTGGGATCGACTACTTGCCCTAGAGATAACAATAGGCTTGTGGGTCTCCTCAATAAGCTCGTTAACCTACTTTACTCTCTTTGAGATAGGAGATCTAGCGGGTGGGGTCGAGTTTCCAATGTAAATAAATTTAAACAAGCACGAGACAAGTTTAAGTATCAAAACAAGTATCAGTATCTCACAGATCTTGAGATCAACTGTTGGTCCTAGGAGCAACAGTAGGCTTGTGGCTCTCATCGATAGGCTGGTTAACCTACTTTACTCTATTTAAGATAGAAGACCCAGCAGATGAGTCGAGTTTCCAATATAAATAAAGTTAAACAAGCACGAGACAAGTTTAAGCATCAAAACAAGTAACAATATATGCTCATATCCAACATGGTTAGTGTTGAGATCGACACAAGCCATGTAGCAAGACTAAACTCAAGGGAAAAAAGTTGAGAAGTAACGCGACCCGTGTTGATTCATATGGGTCACATTGACCCAACACTATAACCGTAGCTATACAAGCGACAACACTCACTATGGTTTTCGCCCCACATTTTAGGGTTTCTTGGTTTGTACCTATCAAAACAATTCCATACAGAGTTGTCAAATGTCTTGACCATCTTATTATTTTCCAAAATGGAAACTATTTACATATATATGTTGACACTTCCAATATTTTAATTTGTGATTTTTTTTTTATACTTGGGACCTACATATTGCAAAGGAAAGAATCTAGAAATGAATTATTTTTTTTAAAAAAAAAGGCTTATTTGGTAAACAACCTATTTAACAGTCTGCAAAAGTCAACTTATTAGGCCGGTATCAAATAGGTTGTTTGGTGTTTGGTAAACAACCTATTTTGTTGGTTATTCGGTCCCAATTAGCCAATTTTCAATAGGTTGGTTATAGATGTCTATTGGAAATGGTTTATTGTGGAAAATACCCTTAATCCAATAATTGTCTAAATTTATACATATATCTTCCTAAAATACTATTTATAAAGGGATATAAATGAAATTTCAACAAATACTATTTCAAAAATAGCTGACTTTACCCAACACAAATTCTCGAAAGAACCAATTCATATAGCCAATACTAAACAACCAATATAAACAGTAGTTGTTAAAGGGCCAAACGCACTATTCTTTAGAATGGTTTTAGAATGGTAAGTTAGATTTATTCTTATCTAACCTTATCATACCTCACTAGATTCCAAAAAAACATTCAAATCAAAGTCAAAATTGTATCGTTACTTTTCATTCCCTTACATTACCAAACTTAACTTGATCCTACCACTCTAAAAACAAACAGGGCCAAAGTTTGGTAGAGTCGATGGTGATGCCAAGTGAAGTTAGGCGAGTTCAAACCAGGCAGCTAGCTGCTGAATTTTCCCAAGCAAATATTCCATTAACTTACATTTTTTGGATCTCTATATAAGGGTAAAGCACAATGCAATGATTTTCACAAATAAAAATAATTAAGTATCCTAAACATATTCATTTTTTTCATTTTTTTTGGGGGCATTACGTACCCTTTTTAAAGTATGGCTATGGCTTCTTCAGCTGCCAATGCCTTGCTCTTTCTAGCGATCTTATTGCCTTGCATGCACCCAATTGGTATGCTTCTCTCTTTCTGTCTCTATCAAAAAATTACACGGACGTACCCAATATTTGGAAAAACTATTTTTCAGTACCCAACTTTTCAAAACTCATCTTGAGGTACCCTTAATTTTTGGGTTAGTAATTATGTGATGTTTTTCCGGTCATCAATTTTATTAAGTGACCAAAATACCCTTATTCTTCTTCTTATTCTTCAAGGGTATTTCTTCAAAAATGGAAGAACAAGAGTATTTTGGTCACTTAATCAAATTGATGACCGGAAAAGTACCTAATAATTACTAACCAAAAAATTAAGGGTACCAAATGAATTTTGAAAAGTTGGAGTTCCCGAAAAATATTTCACCAAAAGTTAAGGTACCTTTGAGTAATTTTCTATTATTATATCAACTTTTCTAGCATGAACCATATATAACTTCTTTCTCTTGGATAATAATAGTCAGCTAGTTGTGATAATTGAAATTCTAGTTCACAATATAGATAGAGTCGAATTATATGATATTCACATAAGTTTGAAAGTACATGATTGTTATATTATGGTGGAGCATTTACTTCTGTGAAAATTGGTCGACTATTTTAAGGCTATACTCTTTTCTGTGGTTGGTAAGATGTGGAAATGATGCGGTGTGATGAAATTGTGAAAAGTGTGGTGAGTTGTGGAATGATACGGTGAAATTTATGGAAAGTGCGGCAGATGTGATAAGTGAGGAGAGAGAATGTGAAAAGTAAAGGAGAAATGAGGCGAGAAAAAAATGATGATTGTGGTAAAATGTGGTATGGTATGGTAAAATGTAGAAGAATATCGAGTTGCGGTAAAATGTGGTATGGTATGGTAAAATGATGATTGTGGTAAAATGTGGTATGGTATGGTATGGTATGGTATGAAAAAAATGATGATTGTGGTGCACATGAGACTAGGCCACATGGGCGAGAAGAGAATGTCAATGTTGAGCAAGAAGGGATACCTTGAAGGCGCAAAGATCGGCAAGTTGGAGTTTTGCGATCACTGTGTCTACGGGAAACAGAAGAGGGTTAGCTTTTCAAGGGCTAAACATACAACAACAGGGATCCTTGATTATATTCATTCAGATTTGTGGGGTCCTGCTAGAGTGCCATCACTGGGTGGCAAGCGCTACATGTTGACATTCGTGGATGACTTCTCGAGGAAGACTTGGGTTTTTTTCCTGCGGCACAAGAATGAGGCATTCTCATATTTCAAGAAGTTCAAAGCTTTGGTGGAGAACCAGACAGGCAGGAAAATCAAGAAACTCAGGACTGACAATGGGTTGGAGTTTGTTGATTCGAATTTATCAATGCGAGGAGCATGGGATTGCGAGGCATCGAACCTTGGTGGGTAAGCCTCAGCAAAACGGGGTAGCCGAGAGAATCAACAGGACACTCTTGGAGAAAGCCCGCTGCATGCTCTCGAACGCAGGCTTTGGAAGAACAAATCGCGGGCGGAGGTGATATCTATCGCTCGCTACCGAACAGATCACCTCATGCCTCTATCGAATACCGATTCGGAGGAAGTATGGACAGTAATCCATTAATTATTCTAATTTGAGAATTTTTGGATGTCCTGTATGTCCATGTGAATGATGGGAAGTTGTCTCCTGTGGTCATTAAATGCATGTTTCTAGGTTACGTCCGAGTCTAAGGGATATAGAATGTGGTGTCTGATTTGATGAAAGTTATTCATCTAGAGATGTAACCTTTAATGAAACCGCTATGTTATCCGGAATGGAATCTACCGGGTACTTACGATGATGCAGGAAATCGGGAGAAGGATGCGCAGGAAGAATGGTGTTCGAGTGGAGCAGCTCGAGGTGGAGGCTCTGGAACTCGCAATCGAGCAACCATCGATGCTCTTGAACCAACTCAGGTTGATGAGCCTGAGATTGAGACGAATGTTCCTCAGGTGGAGGAACAACCATGCATTGCTAGAGATCGTCCCAGGAGGGAGATCAGGAGACCAGCGCGATATAATGAAGAAGATGATGCTATGATTGCTTATGCGCTGAGTGTTGCAGAGGAGACTCCTGAAGGTGCTGAACCTTATACCTATCAGGAGGCCATCTCTTGTCCGAATGCCTCAAATTGGATAGGAGCTATGCAAGAGGAGATGGAGAGTCTGCAGAAAAATCATACATGGGAGTTATGTGAGTTGCCTAAAAGGCGACGAGCTCTTACTGCGAAGTGGGTGTACAAGAGAAAGGAAGGTATCCCTGGTGTAGAAAGTGCAAGGTGGAAGGCCAGATTAGTGGTAAGGGGTTGCAACCAGAAAGAAGGAATCGACTACAACGAAGTATTCTCGCCAGTCGTGAGGCATACGTCGATCCGCACCTTGCTTGCCTTTGTTGCTCTATTTGATTTGGAGTTGGAGCAACTTGATGTCAAGACAGCTTTCCTCCATGGCGAGTTGGAGGAGGAAATATATATGAGGCAACAGAGGTTTCATCGTTCTGTAGCGAGGAAATGTATGCAGATTGAAAAAGTCCTTGTATGGACTTAAACAGCACCAGGCAGTGGTATAAAAGGTTTGATACCTTTATGGTAGGGCAAGGGTACACAAGAAGTCACTATGATAATTGTGTGTACTACAGGCAATTTGAAGAAAGGTCTTTCATTTATTTATTATTGTATGTGGATGACATGTTGATTGCCTCCAGGGACATGTCATTAATAAAGAAGCTGAAATCTCAACTCAATCAAGAGTTTGAGATGAAAGACCTCGGAGCGGCGAAGAAGATTTTGGGTATGGAGATCCAAAGGGATAGAAAGGCAGGGAAGTTGTTCCTGTCTCAGAAGAAATATATGGAGAAGGTGTTGGACAGATTCAATATGAGAAATTGTAAAGCAGTTTCAACTCCTTTAGCTGCACACTTCAAGTTGTCTGGTGAGAACTGTCCTAAATCTGATTTGGAGGTAAGAAGGATGTCTAATATTCCCTATGCTAGTGCAGTTGGTAGTTTGATGTATGCTATGGTGTGTACTAGACCTGACCTGTCCCACATAGTTAGTGTGGTGAGTAGATATATGCAGAATCCAGGGAAGGAGCATTGGGAAGGAGTGAAGTGGATCCTTCGCTATGTAAAGGGTACTTTGGAGAAGGGCATCCTGTATGATAGAGGTAGTGCTGCAACGTCTGATGTTGCAGGTTATGTTGATGCTGATTATGGTGGAGATCTGGATAGGAGACGCTCAATTTCAGGGTATGTGTTCATCATGTGTGGAGGAGCAATATCTTGAACCCTTCACTTCAATCTATAGCACTCGCCTACTACTGGAGGCTGAATATATTCGCAACGAAGGAGTGAAGGAGGCCATCCGTTGAGGGATTGGTCATGGAGCTTGGAGTACCACAGGCGAGGCGTGGTTTATTCGCATCAGTGCTATACATCCGACAAAGAATGACACTTATCATTCAAGACCAAGCATATAAGCGTCAGTATCACTTCATCGAGATACGCTTGCCGCAGGAGAGATCGTGGTGAAGAAGGTTCATACTTCTGATAATTCTGCAGACATGTTAACCAAGCCTCTATCTATAACTAAGTTCGAACATTGTTTGGACTTAGTTGGTGTTCTAAGCATGTGAGAGCCTCATGGCCACGCCTGCGGGGCGTGTTGATGGCGACAGTCAAGATGTTTATCTGGATCGATGATTCGTTGATTTTAGTCCAAGGTGGAGTTTGTTAGGAAAGTGTCCTAAAATCACCAAATCTCTTGATCTCACAATTATTTGTTTCCTAATTGTATTAGGATATTATTTAGGTTTCCTTATTGTGTTGGGTTTCCTAATTGTATTAGATTCTAAATCTATTTGGAGTGGGAGTCAAGTTAGGTTATAGGGAGTTCTCCCTATAAATAGGGTGCATGTTTCTCCACCAAAAACACATCGGTAAACACAGAGAGCTAGAGAGAGAGAAAATATCGAGAGAGAAAGGGGTCTCACCAATATTTTCCCCAGTGTATCCTGAGAGATTGTGAGTTGAGTGTTGAGAGATTGTTATTGTAATCTCCTTTGTGGATCGCATCACACCCTGTGATAGTGATCAGGTTGTACTCCTCATTTCTCATAGTGGATTATTTTCTGGCTGTCGCCGTCCGTGGGTTTTTCTCCGAGTTCTTCGGTTTCCCACGTAATTCTGGTGTTTGATTTTATCGCTTAGTTTTCGTTCCTAAATTTTGTTGTAATATCCGTCATCTCGTTTTCGATTCTATTATTCGCTTCCGCTGTTACCTTGCTACTCACTTTTTCTCTAACATGGTGCCATATGCAACTTCAATCAAGTACATTGCGGTAGGAAACGAAGTCGCTATGAATAGTCCAGAGGCCCAATGGGTGGGACTTGCTATCCAAAATGTTATTGATGCTTTAAACTCGGTAAATTTAGGTGGGATAAAGGTTTCCACTGCTATTAGCACAAGCTTTATCAAAAACACGTGGCCCCCATCCAACGGCAAGTTTACCAACTTAGATTTCATCCGTCCAATTGTAGAAATCCTTACGAGATATGACTCCCCGTTGATGGTTAATGTGTACACATACTTTGCTTATGCGGATCCGTCAAACACGGGCCAAATTAGCCTCGACTATGCACTATTTAGATCTCGGGATCCGGTTTTCACGGACCCGAATAACGGGTTGAAATACTACAACTTGTTTGATGCCATGTTGGATTCTGTGTACGCGGCACTAAGCAAAGTCACGGTGACATCAGCGAACGTAACCGCTAGTAAGAAAAAGTTGTCGTGTCCGAGACCGGGTGGTCATCGGGTAAGTGGCCGAAGGGCGGGCGGGTCGGCCCGGACCGTATCGGTGCAGAAGGTGCTGCTACTATGGAAAATGCAGAAATTTATTATAAGAACTTGATCAATCATGTGAAGCAGGGTACACCGTTGAGGCCTGGATTTATTGAGGCTTTCCTATTTGAAATGTTTGATGAAAATCGTAAACCAGGGGATGAGATAGAGAGGCATTTTGGACTTTTTTATCCGAACATGCAACCAAAGTATCAAATTAACTTTAGACCAACAATTGATGTCATATGAGTTTAATGTTATTACCTTATGTAATTTCACAGTTTGACCGATTGCATAATATCTCTTAATTTTAGACGGATTGCATAATATAGTAGTGTTGGTAATAAAAAAAATACAATAGTTTTAGTCTAATTTAAGTACTTTCCTTTTTGTTTTCTTCATATTATATATGTTGCATCAGGATTTGGAATTTCATAAACACAACACTAGGGAGAATGTTTGTGGCATGAATCACATCATCATGAGGTGTACATATGAAGTCTAATTTAAATAATATGAAGTCTAATCTTCTGACAATCATGAGTCTGTGACTAAGATATTCAGAGAGATATGCTGGAGTGAAAGAAAAATCTTGTTAGATAACTGTTTTTCTGTTGTTTCCTTCTGTCGCGCTTTGTGTTGTCCTTTGTTTGCTGAACTCTTTAGCTTTCTGCTGTTCGCGGTCTTGTAACATCTTTAATGCCTTTTTAGCCTTTTTGGCTAACAAATTATCGAAAAAAAGAAAACAATTAAGAGTATCACAATTGATAATTCGTACAAAGATAATGTAGTCTTTAGAAGAATCACTTTAAAGTTTAAAGTATAATTTAAAGTAGATGGAGTTTGCTTTAACTTTCAAAGACACGTAAGAATCAAATAGTAATTGAAGGTGAAGGTGGAGAAAGGAAGGCAAAAGATATGATTGGTTTTAGGGATGAGTAGAAAAATTGGATACCCGGGTCTAGATCTAGAATCGGTTGAATCTAGTAGATTTGAATCCAGATCTTAGTTATCTGGATCCTGACATTTAGGATCCAGAACCGGACCCGGTATCCAAGATCCATATAATTAATTAATACAAAACCTATTTTAAGTCTTAAAACTAAGTGAAGACTATTACTCAGTCAGCC
This sequence comes from Portulaca oleracea, assembly GCA_029582165.1. NCBI lineage: Eukaryota > Viridiplantae > Streptophyta > Magnoliopsida > Caryophyllales > Portulacaceae > Portulaca > Portulaca oleracea. The sequence goes on along the minus strand of JARFYH010000029.1, from coordinate 55,037 downwards.
CAAACACTACTCTTGGATCCATGTTCCAAGCGCATCTGCTGAGAAACCTTAATTAATTTTGCTTCTAATTAACTTAAGTCGCTACTCCGTTAATCTTTATTGCCACATACCTTGTTTTCCTTCAAACCTCTCCATATTGAAGTTGGAAGTAGTGACTGAGTGGATCAATGCCATAAAAATCTCCAAATTGCAGTTGATAGCGAAGTATAAAAATTTGGACAGTGATAGTGAGTTTCCAATTCGGGTACCCAGATCCGGATCCATTCCCGGTGGATCCAGGATTGGATCCTGATTTTAGGATCCAGTTTGAAATGGATATGTGATTGAATCCTAAAATAAGGATCCATTATTAAATGGATCCGGGACTGGACCCTTAAATTTTAGGCGGGTACCCCATGTTACTCACCCCTAATTGGTTTAAGTTAAGTTAATTGTTGAGTTGAAATAGTTTATTAATAAAATTTGAATATTTTAGGGAAAATAAATGAAAAAGTTATAGGTGTTGGAAAAAGTGGATTAATTTGAGATTAAAATAATATCATTTGAATTTCTTTTTTATTTAAAAAGTTGTTTTTGATTTGAGTGTTTTTTAGGGAGTTGAGTGAGATAGGTTAGGTAAGGATAAATTAAATTAAGTGAAGTTGGTTAGATCTAAATCAACTAAAGAACATGACGACACTTATCTTTATGTTGAATCAAATGGGAAAAAACCCAACAATTATTGAAAAGAACAAGGGTTAGTGACCTTAAGATATGGGTCAAGAAGCAAATTGACTATGGAAGATTAGAAGGATAATGAGGTTTTAAGTTGTAAAATATGTGGGATCAAAATGGTTGAGGTGACATGTTTTCTTTAAAAAAAATTAATTTTTTTTTCCAATCACTTGCTCGAGCTGCACTGGAAATTTCAGGCCAAAAAGATTGACAAGGTATTATTCAAGTTGTAACCTCATGAATTATTAAAGTTGTAACCATGGTTTACCACTAGATACACCCATGAATTATTCAACTACAATAGAATTTCAACAATGATAGTGCTTCCTTTGTTGTGTGTGGAGACCAAGTGGGAAATAAAGGGAAAGAAGGAAATCATTCCTTTTTGCAGATGTTTCCTTTTTATAGATGTTTCCTTTTTGCGGATGTTTCCTTTCTGCAACAGTTTTCCTTATTATTATAACCTAATTTCCCTTGTACCACTAGTATATATATGGGTCAAATCTTCCCCTTAAATCATCAAATGAGATAGAGAGAAACACAACTTGTGTAATTGCAATCCTCATATTACTAGTGCATCGATTCCGCGGTTTTTTTCCCACTTTGGGTTTTTTCCATGTTAAACCTCTAGTGTCAATTTCTGATTTCTTTTCCGCTATTATTTCCTATTGTTTGTAGTTGCTTGAGTGCTCTTCAATCTTAACAACTGGTATCAGAACCTGTAGGTTGCTGAAAGAGAACTCGCTTTCAAACAATGTCGGAAGATAATTATGAAATTGAGAAATTTGACGGATCTGACTTCACCTATTGGAAGTTGTAGATTGAGGATCTGATGTATTCGAAGTCGCTTCATGTTCCGCTGTTGGAGAAGAAGCCAGACTCCATGGAGCAGGTCAAGTACGATCTGCTCAATCGTCAGGCGATGTCCCTGATCAGGATGTCATTGGCTCGGAACGTCAGGTTTAACATCATGGAGAAAAAGACAATTAAGGAATTGTTGGAGGCACTGGAGAAGATGTATGAGAAGCCAAGTGCAACAAATCAGGTATATTTGTTCCGCAAATTAACCATTTGTAAGATGATTGAGGATGATGATGTGGTTGATCATATAAATGAGATTACTAAGATATTATCACAACTTGCTTCAGTAAAGATGATTTTTGCTGAGAATGTTAAGGCTTGCATATTGTTGTCTTCTATGCATGATTCTTGGGGAAACAGTTGTAACTGTTGTTAGTAGTGCTAAAAGTACTACTGATGAGAGGAAATTTGATGAGGTCAAGTTTGTGCCGCTTAACGAGGGCCTTCGTAGGAAGAATTCTAGTGGTGAATCTTTCGGAAGCATCTTAAGTGTCAGGGGTAGGAAGGACAATAGAAATTCGAATAATTCCAGGGGACGATCGAAGTCCAAGGGTAGAGGCAAGCTTAGGGACATGAACAATGTTGTGTGCTATGGTTGTGGTGATACAAGTCATTTTAAGAGGGATTGCCCTAAACCTAGGAAGGGGAAGGGTAATGATGACTGGGAGTCTATCAACTTTGCGGAAGACCTTTGTGAATCCTTAATTTTTAGTGTGTCTAGTCCTGAAGAGTCATGGATAGTTGACCTTGGTGCATCCTTTCATGTTTCCTCCGATAGGGAGTTATTTCGAAATTTCAGGAGTGAGAATTTTGGTAAGGTGTATCTTGCCAATGGCAAGTGTTATGAAATAACAGGATGTGAGGTATATTCTTGGAATTAAGAGGAATTTAACTTCAGTGAAGCAACTCGATGAGATGGGCTACACTGCAAGCTTGGGGAATGGTAAATGGAAAATCGTGAAGGGTGCTATGGTAGTGGTGAAGGGATTGAAGTCCGGTACTTTGTACTCCACTAGGGATAGCACTAACATGATTTCTAATGCTCCTTGTTCTAGCTTATGGCAGTGCAGGCTTGGTTACATGAATGAGAAGAGGGTCAGTTTCACCAAAACTGACAGGGAACCTGAGGAGGTATGGAGTGACTCAGGTGAGAAGAGGCTAGTGGGAACTCAGACGGTTAAGGTTTTTGTTAGGCTTGGTGTGCCTAGGAGGAAAACATAGGAACCACAAGAAGCTTCACAGATTGCAGATCAGGCTGCTGAAGAGCCTGAACCACAGGAGCTAGGTGAAAGCTGTAGTGAGGATGAGCATACTCCACCTCCCACTGTGAGGAGATCCATGAGGTCTACTAGAGGTAATGCACCTGAAAGACATTCTCCATCTTTGCATTACGACATCGACCGATGTTGGTAAGCCAGAGTCCTATAGTAAGGATGTGCAGGCAGAGGCTCGATTCAAGTGGGAGCACGCAATGGTCGATGAAATTGCGTCAATTGAGAAAAACAGAACCTGGGAGCTAGTCAGGTTGCCTGCAGGGAAGAAAAACTTGAAGAAGTGGGTTTATAGGATCAAGGATAAGCCAGTGGATGCTGAAAAATTGAGGCATGGTGCGGCCTCATGAGGCCTCTCGGACTGATAAAGAGGCCGATCGATGCACTAGGGGAACTCGTGCTGAAAGTAAGGATTCTAGAAGGCTTGATCTCCAAGTGGGAAATTGTTGTGTGTGGAGACCAAGTGGGAAATAAAAAGAAAGAAGGAAAGCATTCCCTTCTGCAGATGTTTTCTTTCTACGACAACTTTCCTTATTATTATAATCTAGTTTCCCTTATACCACTAGTATATATAGGGGTCAAATCTTCCCCCTAAATCATCAAGTGAGATAGACAGAGACACAAGTTGTGTAATTGTAATCTTATTATTACAAATGCATCGATTCCGTAGTTTTTTTTTCTCGTTTTAGGTTTTTTACATGTTAAACGCTCCGGTATCAATTTCTGATTTCTTTTCCACTATTATTTCTTATTGATTGTGGTTGCTTGAATGTTCTTTGATCCTAACACCCTTCTGTATTCATTTTTAGTTATTAATCTTCCATTAACACATTCTCACGAAGAAAACAATGATGGTGCAATCGAGACACGCGAAACCAAATGAAATTTCCCTAATAATAATAATAATAATAATAATAATAATAATAATGGTTATTCATGTCATCCACCTAGTACGAACGAATTATTGAAAATTCGAAATCATGTAAGCCAATATTTAAAGCGTGTCATTTATAAAAGCTGAATATCAGTGACAATACTATGATTTCTTTACGTTGCTTTTGATTGATATGGACACCCACATTATTGATTAAGGCTGCTCTTACGATGACTCAATGTACACACACTGAATTGTCCTATTCCATCCCAGTAAATTACTCGTAGGTACCTTAATATTTGGGAAAATTATTTTTTGATATCCAACTTTTCAAAACTCATTTCGAGGTACCCTTACTCTTTGGGTTAGTAATTATTAGGTGCTTTTCCGGCCATCAATTTTATTAAGTGACCGAAATACCTTTATTCTTCTTCTTCAAGGGTATTTCTTAAAAAAAGGAAGAACAAGGGTATTTCGGTCACTTAACTAAATTGATGACCGAAAAAGTACCTAATAATTTCTAACCCAAAAAGTAAGGATACCCCAAAATTAGTTTTGAAAAGTTGGGGTACCTGAAAAACATTTCACCAAAAGTTAGGGTACCTCCGAGTAATTTTTTGCACACTTTCACATTCCCTATTTAATTTCCACATTTGAAACACTATTCTGTTTTTTTGTACGGTTGGTAAGATGTAAAAATGATATAGTGTAGAAAAATTATAGAAAATGTGGTAAAACGTGTAATGGTATGGGAAAATTTGTAAAAAATGTGGTTGATGTAGTAAGTCAGGAGATAAAATGCGAAAAGTAGAAGAGAAAAGTGAGGAGAGAGAAAATTGAAGAGATATGACCTTATTTAGCTTGTAAATCAGATTAGTTGATAGTTGTTATTTCGACTCATTTGGGTTAGCTGATTGTAGGAAATGTGTTTGACAAAATAACTTTTTGTGAAAAGCTACCTCAAAAAGCTTCCTCAAGTAGCTTTTTGAAAAATAGTTTATTGAGTCCAAAAAATTAATATGAAAAACTTTTTACCAAACATCTCTGGTAGCTTTTTCACTTTGGTCAAAAAGTTAACAGTAAAAAAACTAAAAGTTACACTAAAAAACTGGCAGCCAAACACCCCCATAAGTGATAATTATAGTAAAGTGTGGTGCGTATGGTAAAGTACTGAATAATATTGAGTGATATAGTACTATATCGCACCGCACTGTACTGCACAAAAGAATATCGCCTAACAAGTTGAGCGGACTTTGCCCTTCCCATAACTTTTGCCATGTGAGGCTACTGTAATTTTATCCTAAGATAGTTTATAAGACATAGTTGTACAAATTGCAAATGCAAAGGAAGAAATAGAAGAGTATTGGGAAAAATTTCTTGCTTTGGTACATTCATAATTTGATATGTACATAAGGTAGGTGTATATATATTAATTTGGGTAGGGAAACTAGTAAATTTGAGGAGAACTTTTCTGCTACCACATATTAATATCTACACATGTTAGGTGTACATATGAAGTCCCATTTTTCCCAATATTCTTATATTTCTTCCAATATTGGTTACTGTTCTAAATTTGTAAAATTCTTCACACATCTAACGACATTTCTTCGACATCTTTGAGTCTTTTTATTGAACAATTTGAACATAAACTTTTTTTTAAGAAGGTAAGTGAAAAAGGTAGTTAAAGATCTCTTTTCATGAGAAATCTTCCCACCCTATCTTCATACAAAATGTTATTGAACTCCCTGTCTTCTGTCTGATCCCACTTTTCAGCTACTGGCAATTGATGTCCTCTTTTTGAAAGCTAGTCATCTACGCCATTTGTTTCTCTATAAATATGAGAAATATTGCTCTATGCGAACTAGGAAAGTAGACTACGAATATCATATCTTCCACCAGGTGTCTAATCTGCCAGGGTATCGCAAATTTACCTTGGATGGCTTGGATTACTACTAAATTATCTCCTTCAATGAAAATGTGAGAATGACCTACTTTTGTTACTTCCATTAATCCATCGCGGAGCGCTCTTGCTTCTGCCACAATAATTGGGGAGTCTCCATAGTAACCAGCTCCCGCTTTTATCATGACCCCCCTCCAATCACGAAGAAGAAAACCTCTCGTCGCCGAGTTTTGATTACACTATTCATCGAAGTTGAGTTTGATGCTGACCCTTGGAGGTGCCTGCCAACTCATGATTTTATTGGAAGACACCCCTTGAGGTGTGTTGTACCTAGCCTCCATCTATTCGACTCTATTGAATTTCGGTTTTTCCATTCAACAACATTTTTCTTCGCTTGAATGAGGTTTCCGAAGGATTATGAATGATATTCCTTGAACATAAACTTGTCTTAGTATTAATGTATCATTTCTCATTTGCCCCACCCCTAACCCAAAAAGAAAATGAAATGAAAAACATTATATTGTGTGATAAGGGGAGTAGAGGTCTAAAATTGTCTTTGGAAGAATCAATATTAAGTAGAAAATGTTTGCTTACAAAATGCAAATTAAAAAAATATCAGTCTGAAATCAAATTAAAAGGGATAGTGGGATCAACTTAGCATTTTATTTTACACAAAAAAGTTATCTTTATGAAGGGTAAGGAGGTTGATTTTCACACACATCCTATGTATAGATAACCATTAATACTTTTTTTCCTAAGAAAATTGAAAGTGATGTGATGATGTCCATATGCATTGTTGAAAGGAGCAATTTATTTTCAAACTATATTGGAATAGATTAAAGCATAATGTCATGTTAAAGTTTATGTGCTTTTTTTCTATAGAGTAGTAGGTAACAACTGACTTTTAAATCACAGATTAATTAGAATTAGTTAATCTCTCCGAATTACAAACTTTTGAATAAGGGGTAAGACTGCTACATCAGACTCATTCATACTTCACCTAATATGTGGTAAACCTTCAGGGTATTACAGTTAGATTTGGAAGTTCTATAAGTCAAGTGTCACAGGTAGGAATCTACTTACACGTGACAAACATGACCTATCAACCTCACGATTTTCAAACACATAAATTCTTTTTGTTACTTTCACCAAAATTGTACCCTTGCTTGACATAGTTGCATACCCTAAAGGGGCCTCTATATAAGGGTGACTGTATGCCATGATTTCCACAACAAAAATTAAAGTAAGTCACCAATTATTTCTCACATGAGTGTGTGAATATGGCTAAGAAACTCCCCACCATGGCTGCAGCTTCAACAACCTTGTTATTGTTAGCAATCTTACTACCTTTTCTGCACCAAATTGCTGGTATCATATCTTAAACTTCTTCCTCTTGATCTCGAACTATTTGCACTATAAATTTAACCCGATAACTGATGAATATACACAAACTTATAGTTACATGTATTTTGATTTTGTATTGTCTGTCATTTTATAATTTCAATAAAAGATATTAATTACTTACTCATAACATTCATCGATGAAACACTGAAAAATGATTTTAACTAAAGACATTTTAATAATTTTCTTACTGACTATCACTATCATTTTTTGTGATATTGATTTTCCCTCACCACCTTCAAAAATCACTTAAAAAGAACCAAGGTAGTAGATATTATAAGCTCTAAGCCCTAACATTTGAAGGAGTTCAAAGCTTTGAAATTCAATTTCTTATGAAAATGTTCTTTAATATTTTCCCCCTAATATGATGAACTAGTATGCTCAATTGCTTATGTTATCCTTTCATACACGAGTTGAATTATTCCTTTAACTTGCATCAATTAAGGGAAAAATGAATGATGATTAGGCTTAATTTAATTATATGTCGACATACGTACTTCTATTATCAACATCTTAGTTAATTAAGATAAAATTTACATTCTATCGAGAAAATGTATATTTTTAAAATTTTATATATTGTTAATTAATGATTCTATATAACAATATGCCCTACTTATGAACCAAAAGTGTGGATTATCATTGTGGATGCTCTAATAATTCAAAAATCACATGTAGAAGCACATGTGGGAGTTTGCTATGGGAAGTATCTAGGTGACAACCTACCCTCGGTACAGGACGTGGTAAACCTCTACAAATCCAACGGCATAGGATCCATGAAAATCTACGCTCCAGATGAAGAGGTCTTGCGCGATCCGATGCACGGACATCAAACTCATCCTAGACATTCCCAACGGGGACGACATCATATACATAGGTGCCAACCCTAAAGAAGCGTTCCGATTTGTATTGAGGTACGTGGTGCCATACGCGTCCTCAATAAAGTACATTGCAGTGGGGAACGAAGTACCTATGGATAGCCCCTATGCCCAATGGGTGGGACCCGCCATACAGAACGTCGTCGACGCTCTGAACTTTGCAGGCTTGGGGGATCAGATAAAAGTTTCCACTACCATAAGCACGAGTTCTGTCAAAACCACGTGGCCCCCATCTGATGGCGAGTTTATTGACTTAAACTTCATGGGCCCCGTGGTAGAAACTCTTAGGAAAAACGGGGCCCCGTTGTTGGTTAATGTCTACACGTACTTTGCTTATGCGGACCCTGGGAACACGGGCCAAATTAGCCTTGATTATATATTATTTAGATCTACTAAGCCGGTTTTCACTGATCCAAATAACGGGTTGGAATACTATAACCTGTTCGATGCCATGGTGGATTCCGTTTATGCGGCTCTAAGCAAAGTTGTTACAGAAATGTCTGCAAATAATCTAAGCTATGTCGGAGGATCATCTTCGGACAATGTTGTTGCATCCGAGACTGGATGGCCGTCGAGTGAAAAGTTCGAGCCACGTCATGTGGGTGCTGACGGGGCTGCCACATTGGAAAATGCAGAGACTTATTACAGGAACTTGATTAATCATGTGAAGCAGGGTACGCCGTTGAAGCCTGGGCCTATGGAGGCGTACTTATTTGAAATGTTTGATGAAAATCGGAAGCCGGGGGATGTGATAGAGAGGCATTTTGGACTTTTTTATCCTAATATGACACCAAAGTATAATCTCAACTTTAGATCTTCGTCGGTTGACATTATGTGAAGTTGTAACGAATGTCAAAGACTTATATATATGTAAGGCCAAGTAGGGAAGGATTTAATATGGTTGTTTTCATGTAAGATTAATTAGTAGTGTAATCTAGTTTTAAATAAGGAATTAATTGTGTTGTTTTCTTCATTGTTAATGTATCTTTGAGGTTGATGCAATATTAATATATTTACTAATGGATACTTTCCAAAAGTTTAGTAAGATACTCCCTTCATTCGATATTATTCGTCACTCTTTAACTTATAATTTTTCATATAATATTTTATTAAAAATTAAAATATTATACTTCTAAAATACTAATTTTTTGTTACAAGTCTGATAATGGTATTCTTATGTAACAAATCATTTTATATATTAAAAATGTTCTAATACTCTATTAATCTATTTAGAGTATTATAGACATTGTGCCCATCATCCTTGTTCTTCTATTTTTTGTTTTGTTTAAATTAGTATTCACTATTCACTTATTACTTAACATTTTTTATGATTTAAATCAAAGCCCAATGGGTTGATGAACTACAAGAATTAGGCCTTAAGCCTCATTGGGCTTGTGTTATGATCCAACAGCTAACAAAATCAAGACAAAATACAAGCACCCCCTTAAATTACAAAGGGTTTTTGACTTGGAGGGATGACCTAATGTATAAATGGACCATAAAATGCTAAGAATTACTATGAAGTTCCAATTTATAAAAATTATGGAGACCCAAAATGGAAGAAATAGTGGGCGCATCGTGAAATTTTTCACAAGCTCATCCTGCATCCAAACATAAAAAAAGTAAGTCAACCTGAAAAAATTGATAATTTCCCTAAAGTTTGTTCATATATATATATATATATATATATATATATATATATATATACTACCTCCGTCTCATTTTATTTATCCATTAACCTAATTTGTGAAGACAAATATGTATTGGGAATTGAGGTAAAAAGTTTATAATTTACTCAAACTACCTCTATTTTAATTGAAGATGACAGTTATTGGAATTATAAAAAGTGATAAATGAATCTATTAATTAGGGGTATAAAACGAATTACAATTGTTGAAATTGAAAATAACACAAATATTTTGAGATAATGAAATTAGATAAAATGACAAATATTTTGGAATGGGGTAGTATACAATAATCACTATTTACCAACTTTATTGGGAATGATCTGGAGTGAGTAAAAGCTCACCCGTCGATATTCAGTCAGTCCTTTAACATTAAAGTCTGCCAAAATAATAATTGTTACGTTGTTGATGCATGTCGACTGTTTTTTCATGGTAGAATCATGACGCCACACCTCTACCGCAGTTTGCCACAATCCGCCACATTTTACCGCAAATCATTATTTTTCTCTCTCCTCACTTTTCTCCTCTGCTTTTTACATCCTCTCCCCTCACCTACCCCACATATCAATAACCCACCACAATTCCACCATACCCGCCACAATTCCACCACAACTCACCACACCATTCCACAAAATACCGCATAAAAGAACAGGGCTGTCATCGATCCCCCCTTTGGTACAAAAGAAGCATGAATACTGAAATAGATGTAACTAATGTATGTATAGTAGTCTGATTTCTCTATGTTGCTTTGATTGATATGGACACCCACATCATTTGAGCCGCTCTTATGATGAATCAACGTACATACACTCACTTGAGTTGTCCTATGCCACCATCTACATTTTACCATTAAAATAGTTTACGTAAACAATTATTTTTGTCAAGTCACCTTTCTATTGAGTTGAAATCGATGAAAGTTCATTCAATCTAACTTACCCTAATTAAGTACATGTGCATAAATTAAAGATGAGTACGGGTAAGGTACCTATGTTAATATAAATGAGTGTATGTTAATCCAGATAGGTGTTTGCCACATTGATTGAGGTGATGAGTGTATGTTGATCCGGATAAGTGCAATCAAATCCAATTCAGCGCAGATGAATATATGTTATTGGGAATATGTCTCATTGGATCCTTTCTATATTGTTCAATTGCTCTAAATTATTCTCCAAATCTTTTTATAATGCTATGCTAAGAATTGTTCATCAAGACTTTTCATATTACACCATCAACAATTTATTTTCCATATTTTTCATCAATGTTGGAGTATAGATAGAGGTAACTGCCATGGGTTTCAATAATCAACTTATCACACATCAAAGAGAGAGTTTAGCAAATATTGTGTATTGTTTCCATATTCTTCCAAGTATTTCTATAATGCTATGGTAAGAATTGTGAGAGCTTTGTTGGAGTTTCAACCCTAACTACTCCATCTTAGTATTTTGAGAGAGAGAGAGAGAGAGAGAGAGAGAGAGAGAGAGAGAGAGAGAGAGCAGGGGGTTAAGAGAGCGAGGGTTTTCATGTTGTCACCGTCCTTGGGTTTTTTCTCCAAGTTCTTCGGTTTCCCACGTAAATTGTTTCTCCTTTATTTCTAACTTTCATTGTTTCCTTAAGACTCAATCCTATACGAAATTTCCGCATATTTCTTAACAAGTGATATCATAACTTTGATATCAAGGATAACGATCGAGTTCTAACATGAAAGCTGAAATTCCTAAATTTGATGGCGAGATTAATTTCAATATTTGGAAGGTTCATATGAAGACGACTTTGATTCAAAAAGGATCGTTGAAAGTTCTCAATGGGTTCCTCAAGAAATCTAATTCAATGGATGACGCTAGATGGGCAAGACGAAGAATGATGCCATCAAGAATTGGGATGATCTCAAGGAGCGAGTTCTATCAACCATTCAACTGTGTTTGGCACCCAATGTGCTACAAGAGATTCTTGACATGGAGACACCTATAGATCTATAGAGCAAGTTGGAAGAACTCTACATAATGAAGAGCATCACCAACATAATCCGCACGAAGGAACGACTATATTCTTTTAAGATGGCGGAAGACACTCCTGTTTAAAAACACTTGAATGCGTTTACTTCTCTTATTCGTGATCTTAAGAGTATTGATTAAAAGATAAGTGATCTACATAAGACTATTGTGTTTGTGGTGTCATTGCTTGAATCCTACAAAAACTTTAAGGAAATTGTGTTGTATGGTGGTAATGAACTGACACTTAAGCAAGGGTGTTAAAGCTAGCCTTTTGTCCAAAGAAAAATTAGACCTTAATGCTAGAAATAATGATAGAGGATAAGGTCTAATTGCTAAGTGTAGAAACCATGACAGAGGCTAGAGTAGCTATAGAAAACCTTCTAGACCTAAGTCTAGAGGTCAAAAGTCATCCAAAAGGTGTAACTACTGTAAGAAGCCACATCATATAGCCTCTGAGTGTTGAAAGTTGAAGAAGAAGAAAGAAAATGAGGCAAACAATAAACCTAATGGAGAGGCTTCTGCAGTTAAACGACTACTTGATCAATTAATTATCAATTATAAGAAGCTTGGGATGCGTAGGCTACGTCAATGAGCACAAATGTTACCCTAATTGAATCAACAACCATTTCCATTAAACTTATTTTAAGCATTTTCTTGAAATATAAAAAACAATGCATAAAAGTATAACTTTATTATATTTATATGTGATAATATAGTGATAATATTCTATCATATCATTTAATTCATCTTAATATATAAAAGAAAAAACGACTACCTCTTATTTTGGTGTAATAATTATAAGGGCCCCCTATTTTCGTAAATTAATGGGAGGTGACAATATATTTGATGAAATAATTTGTGAGGGACTTTCAGGCTGTTTTCCGGCCAAAAATTGGCGGGAACCAACTTATGTGTTGCTTAATAGTGTATTAACTAGAAGTCAACTGTAGTTAATTTTAATGAAAGATTAAAGGTTTTAAATTCAAAAAAAAAAAAAAATAGAGGAAGACTTAAATCAAACCCAACCATAAATGTCACTTCCCACCTTCATCTCTCTCCTTCCCCACACTCTTCATCTTCCTAGCTTGTTCTGCCATTGTCGCACATTTCCTACCATAAGTGGCGACTGAAGAAAACTAGAGGAAGAAGAGTGACGATTGAAGCTTAGAATCGGTTTATGAAGTTGAAGTAAATCCTATTCAAGTTCAAGGTTAACAATTGTAAGTTTCTCCAGACTGTTACATTGGAATCGCTTGTGTTTCTGCCTCAAACACAGCTTTCTCTCTCTAATCTGATTTTTGTTTTCAAATGGGTGGGGGGCAGGTTGGGGATGGGGTTTAATTAGATTCAATTTTTATTTTTGGTTTTCTTTTTATTTCCCCATATGTAATGGAGTTGGTCAATCCCATCTAACACTTAATCCACACTAAATACAACATTAATGTCTCCCACCAATTTTTGGCCGGAAAACAGCCTGAAAGTCCCTTTCAAATTATTTCATCAAATATATTGTCACCTCCTAGTAATTTACAAAAATAGGGGGTCTTTATAATTATTACACCAAAATAAGAGGCCCCCAAAGTCATTTTTTGTTATATATAATAATATAATTTTAAATATATGGTAAGACACCCAAAAGGTGTCTTGCCCCAAAGCTCGAGAATGATATGAGTTTAGCCCAAACTCATTATTTTTTTTATTAGTATATAATGAAAATATATAATTTTGTAGGTCCCAAAGATCATATTATTTAATTTTCAATTGAACCATACCCTAAAAAATAAACACGAATGGGGCCTTCTTCTTCTTGTTCTTGTTAGGCCAACATTCATTATTGTCCCATTAGCCATTGGCCATCCCAAATTGACGAGTGATATGGGGTAAGAATGAGGACACTAGATAATAAATTAATAATCCTATGATTTTAGGCCAAAAAAAACTACATAAGATCAAATAATTTGACTGACATTTCATTCGTCCCTTTCTTTGACGTTTTTTTGACGCTATTTTTGGTTTGTTCACGCCATTGCTTTTTTCAAATTGCTTTGGTGTTTTCGCTTTTTATGAATCGACGGAAAGATCTTTAACGCTTTTTAGTCTTTTTGACTTAAAAACAATTTAACTGACATTAAGCATGCATTAATGCAAGCTGTAATTACTTGCAAGAAGGTTTGTCACCTTTGCATTCTTTTTGGATGCATGGTCAAGGAAGGCATGGCTCCATTTAAGGAGTACTTTATGACCATTTAAAATATACGATAATATTTATTTAATTTACTGAAATGACGATAATTTTAGCAAGCAAATTTCATTACATATGACACATATGTAACTCAGAGTCGAATTTATAAACATCATTAATCTAAAGAAGGATATATGCAAATTTTACTAAATCTTATAATATTATAGAGGCTGCTAAATTGTATCATCAAGTCTTTGGCATTATGTTACCAAAATCTCCTCAATTTGTCAGTCAGTGTAGAGTGGGCAATCATATCATATGGAATGAACTGTATTAAGACTATTAACCAAAGAATCAATCATTTTGAATATTCTCATACTACAATTCGTCTTCAACAGTGAACTTTGCACACATATAAATTGATCATATCGTGTTATACTTCTCTATAAATTCATAACAAACAATACCAACAACAAGATCGTCTTAACTTCATCTTCTTGTTTTTGTTTATTTCCCAAAGTGTTTGAATTAATTTATTTCCTTTTCTTTGGTATGGCTAGGGCTGCTTTCTTTGTTGTTATCGCATTTTTGTTGCCGATTCTACGACCAACAGGTATGTAATCCATCATTCTCATTATAACTGTCACTTAATAAATATTACACGGTCTTCATAATTTTTCTTGACCAATAATATCTTGTATAATACTTGATCAAAACAAAATATCTTCTTTAGATTGTTTATTACTCACATATTAGATCGACCCAGCCCGACCCGACCCAACTTAATTCAAATTCACCTTTACTTGTATATTTTATAATGCTGGTTCCAACTTTTCAATTTTTATTCAAATTTATCGAATTAATTCACCCTTCTAAAGAACATACCCTTAGAATCCTAAGGTAGCATACACTAATCCATGCAAAACATTTTCAATCCCAAAAATACATTGTTATTTTTGCACAAATACTTAATGATATCATTGATACATACATACATACATACATACATACATACATACATACATACTTGCAGAAGCACAAATCGGAGTTGTTATGGCACGAATGGCGACAACCTACCCTCGGCGCAGGACGTGGTGAACCTCTACAAATCCAACAACATAGGAGCCATGAGGCTATATTACCCTAACTTGACCGGTCTCCAAGCCCTACAGGGCTCCGGTATCAACCTCATCCTCGACGTTCCCAACGACAAGCTTCAATCCATCGGAGCTGACCCCTCGGCCGCAAGCCAGTGGATCCAGACCAACGTGGTCCCCTTTGCGTCTGTCATCAAGTACATCGCCGTGGGGAACGAGGTCCACCCAACTGACACGTGGGCCCCATCGGTGGTCCCCGCCATGCAGAACATTCTCAATGCCCTAACCGCCGCCAACTTAAGCCCGCAAGGTAAATAAGAATTTACTTAGCAAACACACCTTTGTTTATCTTACCTATTTTTATTTGCCTAATTACTTGCACTACTTAAAAAAACGTTACATAATATATATATATATTTAAAGTTAATATGTTTAATAAGTAATATGACTTATGTGTCTTACATTACTTACACTAACTTATTAGATTTGTAAAGAACATATTTAAAATTCATATATTTAAGTGATGTGACTCGGTTTTCTAGTGGTTTTCAAAAGTGTTTTATGTTCGGTGTTTGAAATGTTTTTCTGGGTGTATCGAATCACTCTCCATGCACTTATGTGTATGGGGAAAGACTACGTACATCACATTGAAACTTCGCGTGAGTGGGACTACTATGAGGTTTATTATTATATTTAAGTGATGTGACTAATATAACTTAGGCTGTTTGGAGAAAAAACTGAATTGGGTATGGAATTGTAATCCTAGGTTGGGTATGGAATCAAAACCCTGAAATGAAAGTGTTTGGTGAGCAGTGGAATGGAATCAAAGTTATAGTTATAGTATTTGTTATAATAATAATAATAATAATAATAATTATTATTATTATTATTATTATTATTATTATTATTTCCCTTATTATTATGACAATAATACAATTTTAATAATTATTAATTATTAATTAGTTATTATTACATATTAATTAATAATATTATTAATATAAATTACAAATTATTATTTTTTATTAATTAATAATTATTATCAATGGAAAATAATTAACTATTATAATTATTAATTAATTTTTAATTATTGACATTTGTATCAATTAGTAATTTTATTATATTAATTATTAATAATTATAATTAATTATTAATTATTAATAATTATAATTATTTATTAATTATTAATAATTATCAATTATTATTAACTAATTATAATAATTAGGTATTAATAATTAATATATATTTTTATTATTAATTATTAACTATTAATTACTAATTTTCATATTACTAAATTACTAATTATTATAAATTATTATAAATTAATAACATTTAATAATTATTTTTTAGTAATAATTATTTATATTGACATTTATAATAATTATTTTTATTATAATTATTATTAATAATTATAATTATAATAATTATTAATTGTAATAGTAATAATTATTATTAATTATTAATAATTATTATTATTATAATTATTATTATGATTATTATTTATTATAATTATTATAATAATTATATTTAATTATTAATAATTATAATTAATTATTAATAATTATAATTATAATTATTATTACAAATTAATAAGTATAATTATATTTATATTTTTAATTATTTATTAATAATAATAATTATTATTATAATTATTATTATTAATTATTATAATAATTATAATTCATTATTAATAATTATAATTATAATTATAATTATAATTATTATAATTATTTTTTTAATTATTAATTATTAATTATTAGTAATTATAATTATAACTATAATAATAATAATAATAATTATTATTATTATTATTATTATTATTATTATTATTATTATTATTATTATTATTATTGGTTTTATTGTTGTTGTGAAAGAAAAGGGATAGTCTATTCCCCCCATATTTGGGAGGTTTCTAATCCCTCTATTTGGGAGGGATAAAGAAATCCCTGCGATCGTAATTCCATTCCGTAAACTTCTCTCCAAACAGAAAATAGGAATTAGAACCCATTCCTACTCAATTCCATTCCTATTTTGCTCACCAAATGTGCCCTTACCTTGCTTATGATCGCTTACTTACCATCCTTACATATTATTTACTCCATCTTACTTACCTCTCTGAAAAACAGGATCAAGGTCTCAACATCCATCGACACGACCTCATCACCAACTCATTCCCCATCCGACGGCCAATTCAACGACACATCATATGTGGGCCCCATCTTGAACTTCCTCACGAGCAACGGGTCCCCGCTAGTCAACGTGTACACGCATTTCGCCACGAGGCAGCCATCAAACTATGGACATCAGCTATGCGCTGTTAAATTCATCCGACAGCTTGTTACGACAAGAATAACGGGTTGCAGCATAACTGCTTTGATGCGATAGTGGATTCAGCACGCAGCCCTAGGAGGGCCGTGCACCCAATGTGGAGATCGTGGTGTCGGAGAGCCGGGTGGCCATCGGACGGTGGAGATGCCGCCACGGTGGACAATGCGGGACTTATTACAAAGAACTTGATTAATCATGTGAAGCAGGGTACACCGTTGAAGCCTGGGCAGGGGATTGAGACGTACTTGTTTGCCATGTTTGATGAGAATCAGAAAGGGCCACAACCTACGGAACAACACTATGGGATTTTTACTCCTGAACAACAACCCAAGTATCAACTTAGCTTCAATTGACATATATAACTTAGAGCGCATGCTCCGAGTATGTATGAGTGAACAATTATGTTATTGGGAGTGAACAAAAATTAAGTATGAGTGAACAATTAATTGCATATTTTAGATATTTGGTTTGGAATAAATAAGATAATCTAGCCAGCTAATATGCATCGTTTCTTAATTATTATGTAAGTCGTAAAATATATAGTTTGACTTATACCATTTTATACACTATTATATCAATTGTTACATGATACACATTGGAATATATAGTTAGGTATTTCAAGGTCTTAAATTTTGTAAAATGTTCATCAATGTTTATCATAAAATCTACCGTAAATTTATCAATATTATTGCAATATATATTCATCGATATAGTTTTTTATTAGATTTATCAATTTTTTCTACACAAATTCATTCGCATAAACAATTAACCAATTTTGATACATGTGGTGAATCTATATAGGTCCTCCGATCCATGGTACAATCAGATATACTTTGAGTATGCAAATTATGTTGCATACTATGACAGACCTAGCTATATCCACCAAATGCATTAAAATAGGTCAGATTTTTTTGACGTGATTAATTTGTGTAAGAAAATTTGATACATTTAAAAAATATCGATGAATTTTGCAACAATATTGATAATTTTTCAATGAATTTTATATTGTTTGTTTTGTGCAGCAGAAACCCATTATCCAGAAAAGTTTTCTCATTTTTTGGCATTTGGTGACCGAAAAATAGGCAAAATCATTTTCAAGGAAAATCCTCCTCCCACCCCCTTTTTTTTTGTAAATCAATGAAATTTTAAAAGATACCTTAATAAAAAGGACAAATCTTATGACGGAGGCATAGTTATTAAAATATCGATCCACGATCCTATACGGTAAGTAGAGTTGACTCCTTCACACACTTCATACATATTCTTGACTTGCCTTTCGCAAGTCGTCGCTGCATATATGACTTGCCAACCCCAACGCATAATTGCCAACCTGTCATGCAATATTGCATTAAGTTGCATAGTGTTAAGAATATATTAGTTATAGGGTTAGTTAGATATTATTTTCTTTATTTTCTTGTTTTCCTCTTAGTATATATATACCTTCAAGGCTTGTACTTCATTCCTCAATTCAATACAATTACTCTCATTACTTTTCTCTCGTTTCTCCTTCTCATCTATGCTTTTCATTCAATCTTGAGATGATTAACATGGTATCAGAGCTTTGCATAATTCTCTCTTCTGTTTCGATCTTCTAAAGCTCCAGAAGATTAGGGTTCTTGAAGATTTGTTGTTTCCGTTTCAAGCTTCAGAAGCCCAGAAAGTTTTTTTGAAGTTTTTCGATGGATGCTGCTAACAATGCTACTGATAACACAGCATTGTACTCTGGTAACGCAAATGATCCTAATCACATTCTTTATCTGCATCCTAGTGATAATCCTAACAATGTCTTAGTTAGCGATTTGTTGAATGGGGAAAATTATGGCCATTGGAGGAAGGCTATTGAGATTGCTTTAATTGCTAAAAATAAGCTAGGGTTTGTTTTTGGAACTCATGGGAAACCTACGAATGTTCAATTTGTACCACAATGGGAAAGATGTGACAAGATGGTACAATCTTGGTTGATGAATGCTGTTGTTCATGATATAGCTCAAAGCATTCTGTTTTCTGCTAATTCAAGAGATGTTTGGATTCAATTGGAACAAAGGTTTGGTGAAGTGGATAGTACTAAAATTTTCAGAATTCAAAGGGAATTGATGACTATTTCTCAAGGGAATTCATCTGGTATTGATTACTTTACAAAGATTAAGAAATTGTGGGATGATTACAATTGTTTGATTTCTATTCCTAGTTGTGCTTGTGGTTTAGCATGTCAGAGTTTGCAGACTGCCCAGAAATTAATCAGTGACCAGCAATTGAGGCAATTCTTAGTCGGTTTGGATGAGAGTTTTCGGGTAACAAGAGGTAACATTCTTATGTTGAAGCCTTTGCCTAATATTGATCAAGTTTATCAAATGGTTCTACAAGAAGAGAAGCAAAGATCGTTGTGTGGATCGCAATACAACACTACTTCATCGGCATTCAATTCACAAGTCAAGAATCACTTTGCTATTCAGTAAGAGTTACAAACCACCTTCAAGATACAATCAAGATAGCCAAATCAACAAAAGTTTGAGCAAAAGAATTTCAATTAGTCATCTTATCCTGTCAAGAACGATTTGAACAGGTCTTCTGGTTCTCAAGACAGACGTTTCTTTTGTGATTACTGCAAAAATTTTGGTCACACAATACAAAGATGCTATAAAATTCATGGTTACCCTCCTGGGCATAAGTTTTACAGAGGGAATAAGGTCGCAGCTATAGTTCAACCTGATTCAGAAGTTCCTAATGATAGTTCTATGGTTCAAAACTTGCCTCAAGGCCAACAGAATCCATCTCCTATTCTTTCTGCTGAGCAGTATGATCAGGTCATGCAGATGATACAACAATATCAGGCTTATCAGAATCAGAATTTGGAAGAAAATGGTGCTGCTGGTTTCTTCTTGGCACAAGTTTCAGTAACTCCTATCGATTTACAAATAATAATGCTACTTGGATAATTGATAGTGGTGCCTCTAATCATGTTACATGTGATATATCTTTGTTACATAATGTCAAACTTCTTGATCAACCATCTTTCATTGTGATTCCGAATGGCAAAAGATCTTTAATAGAATATACAGGTTCTTTAATGCTTCGACCAAATCTAGAACTTCATAATGTTTTATTTGTTCCAGATTTTAAATACAATTTGTTATCGCTCATAAGTTTGTTGATCATTTCAAGCTTGTGTTATTTTCTTTCCAAATAAATGCATTCTTCGTGGCCTCAAAGACAAATAGCATTCTCCATCTCGTGAAGAAAAGAAAGGGTTATACATCGTTGATCGATTCAAAGCAAGGGATCTTGTATTCGAAGGATAAGGCTACAACGCTTTCTTTCTACAAATGAGATTTGACATTTTAGGCTCGACATCTTCCTTTTGAACACTTCTCAGATAATCGTGTTTTGAATTCATATAAAGATGATCAGTATAGGGTGTGTCAAATTTGTCCTATGGCTAAATTTCACAGAAAATCCTTTCCTAGTAGTATTACAAAGACTACGAGATATTTTGAACTATTACATGTTGATATATGGGGTCCTTGTTCTTACAAAACATATGATAGATTTTCATATTTCTTGTCCATAGTTGATGATTACTCTAGATGTACTGACTATCTTGATGGCTAATAAAGGTTCGATATATCTTCCTTAAAGAATTTTGTTCTGTTTGTAGAAAAACAGTTTAATGCCTCTGTCAAAATTATTCGAACTGATAATGGCCTTGAGTTCAAGGACCATACTGTCTTAGATTTTTATGCAGAGAAAGGCATTCTTCATCAAACAACTTGTGTGGATACAGCACAGCAGAATGGCATAGTGGAGAGAAAACATCAAAGATATCTTGCAAGTGTGTAGACACAAAATACATGGCCTGTCGGATCAAGAAGATCGCAATTTCTACCAAACGCCCGAATATATTTTCAGCAAATTCTGGCGGATTTCCCGGGCCAACCCAGGAAAATCCACGCGGATTTTCCAGGCCAGACAAGCACAAATCCACGCGGATTTCCTAGATCAACCCAGAAGAAACTCTCGCGGATCCTCGCGGATTTTGTCAGTCCGCTCAGCAGAAGGCCACGCGGATCCAGATTCCGGGTCAAGTTGGAATCTCGCGGATCCGGGTTGTGGATAGACCGAACTCACGCGATCCAGATTTCGGTCGATCGAAGCTCGCGGATCCACGCGATTCAAGAATCGCAGGATGCTTTTGTCAACCGTTAGAAACCGGCTGCATAACCGCAATAACAAATCACCGCCGCTGACGCATGTAAGAGTGTCACGCGGATTTAGCGGGGTCAAGGAGAAGGTGGCGCAATTGCCAAATCAGGAGCTTATAAATTAAGCTCTCGCGGATTTGGCAGGGGTGGAAAAAAATTTTGGGAGAGGGGCTGATAGATTTCTAAAAAAAATCACAACACAAAAACAAGACTTCGAACCGACTGCCAGCAGACTCGCGCGGCTCCATCGTCCGGAGTGCTGGTCCGGCCAAAAGAAATCCGCGCGGATTTCCCCTTGTGTCCGGTACTTACCTAGCTAATTTTTTGTGTCCTTTTCGGTGATGTAAAAATGTAAATCGTAAAGTTAGTCCCCGTCCACTGTAATTTTTTTTATTTTGAATGATTACCTTTTCCTTTGTTGTTTTTTCCGCATGTTCAAGTTTTAGAATAATGTGACAACTTTGTTTTTTTTTAGTTTTTTTAAGAAAAAACCCGATCTAGTAGAGGCCATCACATGGCGATGCAAGGGCACCCCCCTACATCGACACCTTTACCCCCGATCCCGATCTCGGTTCGGAGACCGTGGAGTTCATTCACTTTATTTTTTGTTAGTTTTTTTTATAAAAATTGACTGGCGACTCCGGTTTTTTTTTTTTCTTCCTTCATGCACGTTAAATGCCCTTATACGGTCAAATTAATCCTTGAAGTTCAGTAATCACGACCCAGATGAAAACCGGCCAGGAGCATTGTCCAGAGATCCACGCGAATTTCTGGCCTGTGGTCCCGATCCAGTGATCATCCGGGCCCAAAATGGTCGTCGCAAGCGGAACAACGGGTCAACTGTGTATACAGGCCGGAAATCCACGAGGATTTTTGGCCTGTATACCAGTCTGGCTTGTTGTTTGGCTGCCGAGACCATTATCCCATTCGGATGGGTTGGGGCCTCAAGTGATCTGTGAAATCCGCGTGGATTTCTGGATGACGCGGAGCTCCGACCCATTCCCGAATAGATGTTAATTACCGTAAGGTTTGATCGTGTTCTTGGTATTAGCCAGGAAAGTACATACGAAAACATTAAAAATACACCCTAGGACCAATAAGCAACCCTACGTCGAATCGACTCCTTCGGGGGGATCATACTCGTCCGCGCCCTACATTGTCGACTCCACTGGGGACTTATTTAGTAAGTGGGTAAGACTTGAAAAGTCGGGTTTTGTTTTTGTTTTTTTTTTTAAAAAAAAAAGTTGTCACATTTTTATTTAGGCATTACTTGCATTTCTCGGGTCTTCCCCTTAGTTGGGCACACAAGGCACCGTTTAGGTGGACCTGTTCGGCCTCGTTCCGAGCCGAATTTCTTCTCTTTTATAGGGTATATTTGCTTGTTTTAACCCCTATTTACATATTAGATATAATGATTTGGTGTTTTGTAGGAAAATAAGGAGTTAGAAGAAGTTTGGGCTTAATTGAAGGTTTTTAGGGAATCCCGAGCTATTTCCCGAGTCAAACCAAGTCAACCCAAGCCAAAATCTGAGTCAAACCAAGTCAACCCGAGCCGAGAGCCGAGGCGAAACCGAAGTCGGAAATTCCATATCAAGATTGGCAAAACAGGAACGGTACAAACTTAAAGGTTCAAATACGCGCTTCACCCTTTGGGTCATAACTCCTTCGTTACAACTCCGATAGCTCTGAAATTTTGGGAGCTTAAAGTACACACCGAGAGATTTCCATCGATATCTTACGGGCCTGAAATGGAGTTCGGATGAAGAAGTTATGCGCGTTTGAAGTCGGTGGAAAAATCGCTAACGCATCGCTCGCCCGAGCCAGGCTTCTGGGGCAACAAAAACACCAGCCAGAACGCTGGCTCGCCCGAGCCACTCTGTCTGCAGACGCGCGTGCTGCGATTTTCCTAGGGTTTTGGGTTGTATTTTTCCTTCTTCTATAAATACCCACTTGTATTAATCTAAAATATCAATTAGCCTAGGTAATTTAGGAGTAGAATTAGATTTATTGCTTTCCTTTATTTGCTTTAATCTCTCTTAATTGTTCTTCAAGTTTTCAATTGTTCTTCAAGCTTTCATTGATTTCTAGCATTTGTATTCAAACTTTCTCAAGTTTTCTCAATTCAAGCAAGTTTCCATCAAGTTTTATGCTTTCTCTCTCTCTCTCTCTATAATTGCCATTGTTGACTTGTTTTCCAAGCTTTATAGTGTTAGCCAAAATCAACTCCATTTTTAGTGGGGAGGAGGGTCAAGGAACTCCAATTCTACTTACTAGTGAGAATTTGGGGGATTCTTGGTAATCCAAACCACAATTTCTTGTTTGTTCGGGAAATTCAAGTGTAGATTGAAGGTTTATCAAGATTAGTCATCAAAGGTATAATTTCTCATTCCCAATTTCATTGTTCATTCATTGTCTTCATTCATGCCTTTTAATTGCTTTCATCTTTAAGTGCTTTCTTTATTGCTTTCTTTTAATTGCTTTCTTTATTATTATCATGTCTAGGTTAGATTTAAATGTTTTCTTTACATAATTTATCGCTTTCCGCACTTGAGAAAAACCCATTTACACGAACCGATTACCTTAATCAAGCCTCACACCCATCCCTGTGGACCGACATCCCTAACTTATAAAACCACAAAAATTACAACCGAACAAATGGCGCTGTCGGGATGTCGTTATTTGGTATATTAGGCTATTGGTTTGTGTGTACATAGTTTATTGCTTTCTCGATTATGCTAGAAAATTGTAGCGAAAAAAATTGAATATCGAAAAAAGTGAGAAAAAAAAGAAAAAAAAAGAGAGTTATGGATAGTCCCCAATTCCCTCAATTTGAGCATGAAATATTTTGGAGGTATTTTGCTAGATTGCATGACTACCGTGTTCAATGTGAATTATATGGTATCTTTTGTGATACATTATCTCTTTTGGGAATTGTTAGTGAGGGTGTGAATTATGAGACCCGAAACCTTTTAGATTATTACGAGTTTTCTTGTATAGGTGAAGAAAAAGCATGGGAGTTAATTAAATGGTTGTCTAGGGATTCCTATGAATTTGAGCAACAAAATGTTAGTCCTAGCTTCCAACCTCCTTATGCACCACCCTTTGGGACCGAAGCTGAAAAATCATGTGAATACCCCGTGTATGTTGATGATCAATCTTATGATGGGGGATATGTGGAAAACTGTTATGATCTTTCCCAAAGTGCCGATGTCGAGTCTCCTTCCGTGTGCTCCTTGTGTGATTCGCCGTATCATAGTTCAATTTCTTGTTTGCAAGCTACAGTGGTTTCCTTCAAGGCAGAAGTAGAAAAATTATGTGCGAACATGAATGAGTATATGCGTGAATTTGTCCATGAGAGTAATCAAAGGGTAGTAACTCCTTCTTCACAAATGGTTGATTCGAATGTTGAAATAGGTCATTCATCGTCTTTGAGTCCTGAAATGCAAGTTGATTTTTCTGTGTATGATGAGGATGATGACTATCATAACCGACCATGCCTTGGACTACTTAGTGATTCCTTAGCTCTAGCCCCACCTAATGAGCATGAGGAACATGATGATTTTGTGTGTGATGATGTAGAATTAGTTGAAAACATGCTAGATGATGAAATATTGTCAACACCCTTGTCCATGCCTTTATGTGAAGAAAAGATTGAGTTTAGTGAATGCCATGATGTAATTGAGCATGATCTTGTTGAGAGTGAAATTGAATCTGTTGTGATTGAATGTGTGCTTGATAACGATTTGTTAACTTTCATTGAGGATCATTGCATTAGTGAGGCATTACCTACCCTTGTATGTGAGTCCATTGATGTGCATACCTGTGATGATGAGCATAATTCTTTGGGGAATGATCATGATTGTTTGAACTTGGTTGTCGATAATGATGCTTTGATGATGACATGCTTTATGAGTCATTCACGATGAGTTATGACTCAACCTTCCACTTTCACTTTGATGTTGCTTCGGATGATGCTCCTTTGTCTTTTGATGTTGATAGTTCTTCAGTGAGTCCGATATTGATGAAGATGAAGATGTGCTTGTGTGATGTTGGGAGTGTTGTGATGTGGTCTAACCTCTCGCTTTCCTTATCACCTATCGACGATCAGAATGATTATTCGATGAGAGTGGTGATTTGGAATTTGTGATCGATGAAAATTGCATGGAAATTGAGTTTGAACCATTGTTTGCATCCAAGTCTTCGCATGAGCATGTTCGTAAATGTGTTGTATTGCCTTCCGCTGATTTGTATACCCAATCTCCATTTACGAGTCAATGGGAGGATCCATTTGTCATGTCTTCTTTCACGCCTAGAAAAGTCTTGTATATTCATGAATTTCATCTTCTATGACTTTTCTAAAGCATTTGATAAATTGTTAAGGGCACTAATGTTTGTTTATGTGCTATCATGAGGGTGCTCTTACCACCACCATTCCGAGATGCATGAGAGGATGCATGATTTGTTACTCCGGCGCTGAATGGTTCTAACATGATCCCGATATCTCGAGGTGAGAAGGAGGAATTTCTTGATAAGATGCCTTTGAGGTAATATCCTTCCTCACCCTTCAGATAATTAGTGAGTTGGTCTTTCTTTCTTTTCTTCTTTTATTTTATTTTCTTTTGTGTGTGTCATTTTCTTTTATTTTGGGGTGCTTATTTACCTACTGCTTCCATTTTGAGGACACGACAACCTCTTTGTGTTGGAGTGAGGGTAGTATGTATTCCTATTCGAGTCTAACTAAAGAAAAAAGAGTCGTTTGTAAATATTTTAGTTTGTTTTCTTAGTTCATTAGTCCTTAGTGTCTTGTATAGTTTGTTTTTCCTTTTGATCTTGCATGTGAACCATAACTAATAGTATGCTTTTCTTGTTTATTTCTAACCTTGGTGTGATGTTCCTGATCGTGGATTGAGTGCTTTTATTGAAAATTCGAGGTAACCTCTTTCCACCCTCTCTTTATGTGAATATATCGATAATTCATGATGCATGCTTGATTTTCTTTTGGGTGGCGAACCCTCGAGTGTGAATGTTGGATATATATTGTTTTGGAGTCGTGGCTCGGTCGCCACCGCTTTTATGCGATAAGTGTTTTATATATATGTTTTTGTTGGTTTTCTACCGCCAGGACACCCTTCTTCTCACAATGGGACATTGTGATGTCTTGTGGTGGAGTAGGGTGATATCTTTTATTGTTCATGGGTAGATTACCTAGTTTTGAGTCTTTGTTTTCATTTTTCGTAGTTTGTGTCTAAAAATTGAAAATTTTGTGTGTGAAAAGAAAAGAAAAAGGGAAGAAATGTTGTGAAAAACCCAAAAGTTGTTTTTCTTTTGAAGATGTTTCGCTCACAGCTGTGTAGATAGTTGTCTAATCGCTTGATTCAATCGCCAGAAGCGCAGATGAATAATGATGGGCCTTAGAAAAGATTTTTGCCATGACTTATCTCTATTAGACCTCTACATGGAATGGGAAAGCGAATCCTCAAATCTTACACGCTGATCGTGTCTTCTTACCTAAGTTAGACGGTTTTAGTTGTTCAATTGCTTAAGCTCTTAACTAATGCATTAAATAATTATTGTCGGGCCTACCGTCATGGGTTGGTTTGGGTGGATCGGCACCCTATGCCCCTTAAGTGCAATGACTCACGTATGGAGAAACCCAGCAGGGTAACCTCATGAAGGCCTGCTTAAATCCCGCAAAACCCGACACAAACGCTCTAAAAGACACAAAACGGATTGAGTGGAAATAAAAGAGCGTAGGTTTTGAAAAAGAAAGAAAAGAGCGAAGCAAGAAAAAAGAAAAAAAGAGTTGAGCAAAATAATGGTAAGAAAAAGAAAGAAAAGAGAGCAAAGTAAGAAAAAGAAAGAAAAGAGAGGTTAAAAGAAAAACCAAGAGTGAAGTAGGATAGATAATCCCGAGCTTGAGCATGAGAACAACTCTGATTGTCTGGTTTAGGATAGGAAGGACCGACTAGAGCCCACTTGCACATATGCACGAGGTGTTTTGCTCATCAGGAAGTGTTTTGGTTCAAAATCTCAAAGATCGCGCTTTCCAACCTTCGTGTCTTAATTTGTTTATACTTGCTTCTTCCAATTGATTGTTGAGGCGGTTGGGAACTAGGTGCATGATTGGGGACGAATTTTTCTTTGCTTTTGTTTTGTTTCGCTTTTCGATTTTCACTTCTTTTCTTTCCCCTTTTTCTTTTCTCGAGGCTTTTGTGGGTATAGTTGCTATAAACCCTCACAAGACCTACTCGCCCACCCAAGCAATGGGGATTTAAAGGGCTTGATGCATATGCTAAATGCATCCGCGATTCTCATGAAAGTGAGTTAGGTTTTTAGTTTTTCTTTTAGTCCTTTTCTTCGCTTTTTAGTTTGAAGCAGCAAACCCTTGTGTTGAGTGGTGTTCTACTGCCCGAGCCGAATTTCTTCTCTTTATAGGGTATATTTGCTTGTTTTAACCCCTATTTATATATTAGATATAATGATTTGGTGTTTTGTAGGAAAATAAGGAGTTAGAAGTTTGGGCTTAATCAAGGTTTTAGGGAATCCCAGCTATTTCCGAGTCAAACCAAGTCAACCTAAGCCAAATCCGAGTCAAACCAAGTCAACCCGAGCCGAGCCGAGGCGAAACCGGTCGGAAATTCCATATCAAGATTGGCGCAAAACAGGGAACGGTACAAACTTACAGTGCTCAAATACGTGCGCTTCACCCTTTGGATCATAACTCCTTCGTTACAACTTCGATAGCTCTGAAATTTTGGGAGCTTAAAGTACACACCGAGAGCTTTCCATCGATATCTTATGGACCTAAAACGGAGTTCGATGAAGAAGTTATGCGCGCTTGAAGTCGGCAGGAAAATCGCCTAACGCTGGCTCGCCCGAGCCATTCGCCGCTCGCCCGAGCCAAAGCTGGGCAACAAAAACACCAGCCAGAACGCTGGCTCGCCCGAGCCAGAGGGTGGCTCGCCCGAGCCACTCTGTCTGCAGACGCGCGTGCTGCGATTTGTCCTAGGGTTTTGGGTTGTATTTTTCCTTCTTCTATAAATATCCACTTGTATTAATCTAAAATATCAATTAGCCTAGGTAATTTAGGAGTAGAATAAGATTTATTGCTTTCCTTTATTTGCTTTAATCTCTCTTAATTGTTCTTCAAGTTTTCAATTGTTCTTCAAGCTTTCATTGATTTCTAGCATTTGTATTCAAACTTTCTCAAGTTTTCTCAATTCAAGCAAGTTTCCATTGAAGTTTTACAAGCTTTCTCTCTCTTCTCTCTCTCTCTCTATAATTGCCATTGTTGACTTGTTTTCCAAGCTTTATAGTGTTAGCCACAATCAACTCCATTTTTAGTGGGGAGGAGGGTCAAGGAACTCCGATTCTACTTACTAGTGAGAATTTGGGGGATTCTTTGTAATCCAAACCACAATTTCTTGTTTGTTCGGGGGAAATTCAAGTGTAGATTGAAGGTTTATTGAAGATTAGTCATCAAAGGTATAATTTCTCATTCCCAATTTCATTGTTCATTCATTGTCTTCATTCATGCCTTTTAATTGCTTTCATCTTTAAGTGCTTTCTTTATTGCTTTCTTTTAATTGATTTCTTTATTATTATCATCATGTCTAGGTTAGATTTAAATGCTTTCTTTACATAATTTATCGCTTTCCGCACTTGAGAAAAACCCATTTACACGAACCGATTACCTTAATCAAGCCTCACACCCATCCCTGTGGACCAACATCCCTAACTTATAAAACCACAAAAATTACAACCGAACAGGACCCTTTTATTTTTACCTTTTTTTGGGAAAACATGAACCATTCAACTCAGGTGGGTCCATTTTGACCTTCACCGAGCCGGTAGTTGTTTTTCCCACTCGTGCACCACTCCCTAATCCATATGATAAAAGGGAGCAACCCGAGTGTGTTAATCTTGCCATGCATCCCATGGAAGATCAAATACTCGGGACACGAGCTAGAGGTTAGGATGAACCGACCCTTTAACCCTCAAACATAGTCCCTTGGTTAGGATGGAACTCATTTGCGTGCCATGTGTTTTTTCCTTTTCTCGAACCCGACCATGCCATAATGCTTAGACAAAAATAATATAACAAAAGAAAAACCTTTGCATTTGCGAGGCCAAGATAATTAATTTGGCCTATACAGAGACGGGCCCATGGGATCCGCTGATTCCGTGTCGGGCAGCCCAGATAGCCCAAATTAATGGTCCGCCTCCTAGTGTTAGAGTCACAACCTGTGTTTAGGCCCGATAGCTGGTCGAGGCTTTGAGATCCGCGCGATCTTAGTGTATCCGACCCTGGGCCTAACCCGAGGCGCTGGTCGCAGAGATCGGCTTAGACTTTGGCCCATACATGACTCGAGCTCGTGGGATGCACGCGATTCCAGTCGAGCCGGGCCATGTATGGTCCAAATTCTTGTTTTCTTTTCTTCTTTGTTTTGTCCGACTGGATTTAGGCCCAGAGTGGCTCGAGCCCGTGAAATCCGCTGGATTTCCGTGAGCTCGGTCACCATCTGCCCTAAATACGGTTGTCTTAAGTCATGAATAGTGGTCAGGAGATCCGATTTGGCCTATACAAGGCCCGAGCCCTTGAGTCCACGCGATCCTGTGTCATGAGGCCTCAGATAGTCCAAATCACTTTTTTTCCCTTAAGTGTCGACTGGTTTAAGCTCAGAGCGTGCCCGAGCCTGTGAAATCCGCGGATTCTCGGTGAGCCTTGGCTGCTACCGCCTAAATTAAGGTGTTTTAGGTCATCGGTTTGCATTTTAGTTTGCATGAAGTCATCTCTCGCCTAAGACCAGCAGTCATCTGGGTCGCATGTTGTCGACCTCATGGATCCTCGCGATTTGTGAGTAAGCCCACTCGCGTGGTCCAAATGGGCTCTTCGTCCGTAGTCAACTAAATGATATGTTTAGCCCTTATGAGAGGCCCGAGCTTGAAAAATTTGGTATCGGGCCCGGCCCGATAAGGTCTAAATATGTCTTTCTAGCTCGAGTCAAGATTTGCATAAGATTTTTATTCGTTTCGATACGACCTAGAGCTCTAGTTCTGGCCATTCGATTCAAATAAATTTCTTCATCCATCAGATTCATAAAGTCTTAGGGTCGACGCTGAGCCGAGTCTTCAAATCCTTTCACCTTCGTGACGTAATAGGTTGGTTTCGCATATCAAAGGGACGATCGGCCTACCGAGACTTTGACATCCATTACAACAAGAACGAGGATCGGATTCGCCATCATCCAAGCAACAGATAAAGGAGCAAATGCATTTAAGAAGCATCCGCTGAGGAAGTTGAATCCTTGGTAATCGATCCATCTAAGACAATGTCGATCTAACAAAGAACCATCCTCATGGTGATCCCGAGGAAGAGCAGTTCCTCCTCCACCACCTCCTCCAAATACCGAACGAGCACCGACCAACATAATTCAATACGCAAGTCACTATGAATGCTCGCCAGAGGCACGTAATCGAGAATTGATGATATCATTCATGCCATGGAGGAGGCGAAGAATTCAAATGTGAAGAACCGCACTACGTGAGAATAAACCACGATCAAGGAAGGAGAAAGATGGGTCACCACGGATTTCAAACTCGAGGCTAGACCGTCAGACAATGATGTCAAGGAATCTACTCTTTTCAATGGCTTACTTGACGACGCTGGTTTCACGCTCGTCCCGAGGGTAGACTTCCCAAATTCAACACGCCGATATTAAATTTCACTGATGAGAATCCACATCAACACGCGAGGAATTTTATGGGGGCTATGACGCTAAAAGGAGTGGAAGAAGATATCTACCACATTATTTTTCCTTGGACTCTTGTCCCGGATGTTATGAAATGGTACAACACACTTAGTCCTACCAAGTCCTCACGATGGAGCTCACTTTGCAAGGAGTTCTTACATCAATACTCCTACAATGTTGACATGCCCGTCACCTTAAGGGACATGGAGCTCATGAAGCAAGGGGAGGAAGAGAGATTCTCTGACTACTTCGCTCGATGGAGGGCGAAAGCAGCTCAAATGGTTGATCGGCCTTCTGAGGAACATCAAGTAGATATGCTTGTGCAGAGCTTACAGCCCTCGTACAACATCCATCTAAGGTTTCAACCTCTCAAGGACTTCATCTCATTGAGGTTAGCTGGAACCAAAATCGAAAGTGAACTAGCTAATTGGGGGCTAGAAGAACACTTATACTGATAAGCAAACTTCTTGCCTAACAAGGGAAACGAGGTGAAAGAACACTCCATGTGTTGAAGCACTAGAACAATTTCCAAGGAAAGGATGAGCCAATAAGGAAATACTCCAAAGTGGGGATGCGGATGAACTTTGCAAGTACCACAGAGCCTGAGGACACTATGTTGATCAAAATGAAGGAAATGTCTAGGTCGAAGCAATTATCCAGTCGAGATGCTTTGAGTTGTATTGCCTTGTACAAGCCTTTTATTCTTGAGTACTTCTTGCATGATTGTTGAGTCTTAGCAATTGATCATCTTTTTTGAGCTAGTTGAAGAGTTAGTAGAATAACCCGTGAGATTTTAAGCCTTTATAGACTATTTATTATATATATAGTCTCGATTTCCTTTTTGTGTGTAACTCTTCCATGTGTGCATCTCTAGAGCTTGGCTTGACATTCCTTAAAATCACATTTGGCATATGCATTGTGTTAATATGATTGAGGCATCCTTTTGTTAGCTACATAGCCAAAAAGCCACCTGACTTTTTTGACCTCTTTTTGCAAGCCCTTGCTAACCCTTTTTTCCTGTTTTGTTGTTTACGCTATAAGTGCGCACCCTTGGCCTTTACATAATTTCCTACCTTTAGCCAAGTTAGAATGAGCAGCAGTTCAGTTGTATGGGGCAGTTTCGTGGTCAATTGTTGAGAGTGAGTAGTTGGTTTGTTGCTACAAGGGAAGTACATTGTTGAATATCCTTTCTACCCTCTTTATCCTCAAAGGTTATAACTTGTGACTACTGGGATTTGAATTTCTCTTTATATATTCATGTTATTCATTGAAAAAAAAAGTTCAAAAACTAGGAATTCATAACAAAAAAAAAGCAGCAAAACAGCAAAAAAAAGAAAAAGAAAAAAAGAAAAAAGAAAAAGAGAAAAAAGAGAAGTTTTATTTTTGTTTTAATTTTGGGTTTTGATTTGTATTAGGTGCTCTATCCCGGTCTTCTTTTATTGTGGATGTTTTGTGCTCTTTTAAGTTTCAAATGGAGGTGGTGCATTACATGAAATGAAAATGTTGTTGCTCTTAGGTACTTGGCTACTTAGCTCCACATTTTCTAAATGATTTCCCTTCTTACCCTAACCTAAACCCCATTACAACCTTTTGAAAGTCCTCATGATTAACATTTTTGCGTGTTGTCCTCAGTGATGGAGGGTTGAGAGTCTTGCCAAGCTTATGGCAACAGATGCATTGGAACGAGCTTGAGTGAACCCTTACATATTTCTAAACACATTGAGAGGAGTGTTCCACTTTACCTAAAGTGAGGATCTACTAGCTTCACTAGCTCATCAATTGCTAAGGTGATACATGATTGTTTAGAGGTACAACATAGAGTGATTGGTTTGTGTCTTGGTCTTACGCTCATAGTATTGAAATAAAGTTTGCTTCGACGTGATTTTGACCTTATGCATCATTGTTTCTCTCACTGGTCTTATTGTTATGTGATATGAGGTCTTGCTCGTGAAGTCTCACACCTTCTTTTCTTCATGGCTTACACCGTGGGCTTTCTTCTCCTCTCAGACGCCTTCCTTTCAAATCGGGGCTTTCTTTCCTCCGCTTTTTTCAATCGGGGCTATCAGATACAATTCATTAGATTTCCGATCACTACAGTTGCATCCAAGGACAAAATTTTTTCCCTTGCTCACCTTTTAGCAACAATCTAAGGTGCCTAAGAGCGGCATTTCTGCTCATCTCTTCTCATGGAAATGACACGCTGGTCTTGTCACTTTCCTTCATGTTCATCGATAGCAAGATATAACTCTACTATCCAAGAAAATAAGCTATAGTTCGAAAAGTCCTAACAGATTTTGTGAGACCGAATGGAAAAGTCCTCATGATTCTCGTGAGCAAATGTCCATCATCAACTCTTCTAACAACCTTTACATAAGAACGACTTTTTTAAAGCATGTTCAATGTATAACACTAGACGCCAAGCCCTTGAACAACTTTTACAACAAAGATGTTCACATATATCGATTTGGGCTTCAAGATAAAGGTTTTTCATTCATGAAGTTCTTACGATCCTCGGGTCGATATCGCTTCTAGTGTATTCACATACGAGTCAAGAAGCTTCAATAAACCTACAACGACTAAGGAGGTACTATGCTTAAAAACAATATAAATAATAGCAACTGGTGAACAGAATCAGAAACTACCCCAAAGAAATAAGCCACTGACCTATTAAGTCAGCAACTAAATGCTTACACAGCCATATGAACTACGACGGCCTGATTCCATTGATAAAGTGGATACGTAGGAAGCTTTCAAGTCCGTCCAAATAATCAAACAAATATAAGTTGTTCGTGTTATCTCACAAAAGGAACTTATCCAGCCTCCTGTGTCATGCCAGTGTGTTAAAGCGTAATCCTCGCAAAATTTTTCTAAGAGCTCGCGATTTTATAACTCGTAGAGACTTGAACCTCTTGTCCGCCAATTACCTAAGTCCGCCCAAGTCTTAGCAGATTCCATGGTGACACAAGCTCTCGCAGATTCTTTGAGGTCCACAACTAAAGTGCTTCAGGACGTCGATTCTCATGGATTGGACTAAGGTTCATCGCAGATTTGCAAAAAGGGTCGAAGCTGAGTTTACAAGTGAAGACCAAAAATGTTCGCGGATTTTGGTTTTCACTATTCGAAGCGTCCTAATATTTCCAAAGGTCATCGCATCACTACCAATACCTAGACTCTCTTATGCATGCATGTGTGTCTTACATCATCATAAATTAAAAAAAAAAAGGTCTGCATTAGTGCATTAACATCATGCATTACTAGAGAAATAGAGTCCATCCATTGCATCATAAAAGATAAATGAACGGTCTAAGCATTATACATGCACTCGGTGCTCATCAATTGAGATCCAATTTATTACTGCCAAACTCAAGAACTCAGAGTCGATCGATCAACGGATCGCCAAAGTTCCCGCTTTCACGATCAATGAAATGATGAACGATAGCAGAGCCCAAATTCGCAAGGCATATCCCAAAACTCTCTCCCATTTCGACTAAGCCCAACAAGATAGTGGAGCTTACACCAAACATCTCACGACTTTAGCGATCAAAGCAAGACTTCAAACATGAACATATCTTCACCGCTTCAATTGGGTGCAAAGCTCGCAGAACTTCGTGAACTCACCAAGTGAAGCATAACGGGGCTTCAAGTCCTTGTCGATCCTAAAGCGTAAATCTTCGACGATTTTACTAAATGTCAACACAAGCAAATGACTTATCCTAAATTTGACTCAGATCATCATGAAAATTAGAGAGTGAATCAACTAAAAGTGATTCTCCGATTCATCTGGTGCTTCACAATTCGCGAGTCCTTCGCCGATTCTCGTGTTCCTCGCAGATTATGTTATCGCCGACTCGAATCTCTTGAAGATTCTCACATCGAATATGACAGACTAACCGAGCTCAAGCAAGATCTTGTAGATTCCAAAGACAAACATGGCAAAACTCATCTCGCCTTAAACAAAGCTCACGACTCCATCCAGGCGCTGATCCTCCATCATCAAGTTGGAACCCTGAGTTCCTCGTCAACCCCCATCGGCTGACAGGGAGTTTTTCTCATCGGCTAGCAGGATTTTTTTTCGCTATCCTCATTTATCCTTAAAAAAAAAAATCATTTTCTAGGGGAAGCGACCCCCGTGTTTTGACTTTTCTTCGACACTCATAAGTTTCATGGTCTTCAGAGGTACCAACTTAAGTATTTTTCTGCTACCCCAAGAAATTCATAAAAGCTCGACAACCTCCAAAGAATCCCAGCGGACTACCTCCACATATCATCGGGTGTTCGCCACCCGAGAAACTCATTAAAGCCCTGACGACCTCCACACCCTGCGACTACCTCCACATATCATCGGGCGTTCGCCATCCCCGAAATTCATCAAAGCCCGGACGACTTCCAAGAATCCCAGCGGACTACCTCAGATCATCAAAGCGTACCGCTACCCCTAAAAATTCATCAAAGCCCGGACGACATCCAAAGAATCAAACCAAAGATCTGACTACCTCCGGCCGATTTCGTAAATCCAAGCTACCGATAACTCACCGACAATATCCAAAGAATCGGTTAATAATTGATCGCTGCAGTTAACTACAAGTCTTTTCAAGATGTTTACTTTGACTTTCGTCTTACTCGCACTACCAAAGTGGGGCTAATCAGAGACACAAAATACAATTGGTCTGATCAAAGACGCAGAATTTCTACCAAACGCCCGAATATATTTTCAAAATTGGCGGATTTCGGTTAACCAGTGAAAATCCACGCGGATTTTCCAGCCGATAAGCACAAATCCACGCGGATTTCCTAGATCAACCCAGAAGAAACTCTCGCGGATCCTCGCGGATTTTGTCAGTCCGCTCAGCAGAAGGCCACGCGGATCCAGATTCCGGGTCAAGTTGGAATCTCGCGGATCCGGGTTGTGGGATAGACCGGGAACTCACGCAGATCCAGATTTCGGGTCAGACCGGAAGCTCTCGCGGATCCACGCGGATTCAAAGAATCGCAGGATGCTTTTGTCAACCGCCGAAACCGCTGCATAACCGCCAACAAATCACCCCTGCCGGTTGACGACAGAAGAGTGTCACGCGGATTTAGCGGGGTCAAGGAGAAGGTGGCGCAATCGCTGTAATTGCCAAATCAGGAGCTTATAAATTAAGCTCTCGCGGATTTGGCAGGGGTGGAAAAAAATTTTGGGAGAGGGGCTGATAGATTTCTAAAAAAAATCACAACACAAAAACAAGACTTCGAACCGACTGCCAGCAGACTCGCGCGGCTCCATCGTCCGAGGCCGGTCCGCCAAAAGAAATCCGCTGATTTCCCTTGTGTCCTACATTTACCTAGCTAATTTTTGTGTCCTT
Organism: Portulaca oleracea; assembly: GCA_029582165.1. Classification (NCBI taxonomy): domain Eukaryota; kingdom Viridiplantae; phylum Streptophyta; class Magnoliopsida; order Caryophyllales; family Portulacaceae; genus Portulaca; species Portulaca oleracea. Next base: position 18,565 of record JARFYH010000029.1, on the reverse strand, counting down.
TCGTGATGTAAAATGTAAATCGTAGTTAGTCCTCATCCATCGTAATTTTTTTTTGAATGATTACCTTTTCCTTTGTTGTTTTTTCCGCATGTTCAAGTTTTAGAATAATGTGACAACTTTGTTTTTTTTTAGTTTTTTTAAGAAAAAACCCGATCTAGTAGAGGCCGCCATGGCGGGCGATGCAAGGGCACCCCCCTACATCGACACCTTTACCCCCGATCCTGATCTCGGTTCGGAGACCGTGGAGTTCATTCATTTTATTTTTTGTTAGTTTTTTTTATAAAAATTGACTGGCGACTCCGGTTTTTTTTCTTCCTTCATGCACGTTAAATGCCCTTATACGTCAAATTAATCCTTGAAGTTCAGTAATCACGACCCAGATGAAAACCACGAGCACCGGCCGCAGATCCACGCGAATTTCGCCCGCGGTCCCGATCCAGTGATCATCCGCCCAAAATGGTCGCCGCAGCGAACAACGGTCAATCAGGTATACAGCCGAAATCCGCGCGGATTTTTGGCTCAGATACCACCGCTTTGCTTGGTCGCCGAGACCATTATCCCATTCGGATGGGTCAGCCTCATGATCCGTGAAACTGCTGCGGATTTCGGATGACGCGAGTTCACCCATTCCCGAATAGATGTTAATTACCGTAAGGTTTGATCGTGTTCTCGTATTAGCCACATGAAGGAAAGTACATACGAAAACATTAAAAATACACCCTAGACCAATAAGCAACCCTACGCCGAATCGACTCTCCGTGGGGATCGTATCGGCCGCTGGGCCCTACAAAGTGGTAAGGGCTTTGTTATTTCACTAAATTACCAAACAAATTTTAAAGTAGGCTTTAATGATCACTGAATCTTATAAATAGGATGCCTACTGCTGTTTTAAATAATAAAAGTCCATATGAGATTCTGTATGATAACAAACCCTCTTATGATCATCTCAAATCTTTTGGTTATTTAGCTTATGCAGCAACTTTAAAGAGAAATAGGGATAAATTACAACCCAGAGCAAGGCCTTGTGTTTTTTTGGGGTATCCAGCAGATAAAAAGGCTTATAAGTTGCTTGATATCTCTTCTAAACAAGTTTTTTATTCAAGAGATGTCACCTTCTATGAAAACATTTATCCTTTTCATATGTTGCCACCTAGTTCTGATGTTCCTTTGCCTATTATACCTGAATTTATTTCTGACAGTTTTTTTGAGGGTTTTAATGTTCCTCAGGCTGATAGCCATACTTCCACTGACATCAACGCTAATCAGACGAATGATGTATCTTCTGAGCCCAGCAATTCTTCTCAAGATTTTCTTGAGACTATGTCACCAGAACAAAATATTCTTGAGCAAAGTCATGATCATTCTTCTCAACAAATTGTTCCTGCTGTTTCTCCTAATAATGTTAATGATCCTGTTGTTTCCAGGCAGCCTACCAGAAAGTCATCCAGAAACATAAAGAAACCTCAGTATTTAGCAAATTATCATTGTAATTTAGCAGATACTAACATTTTCTCTCAAGATTTCTATGCTTTTCAGAGTAAGCTGCAGGAATATCAAGAACCAAAGTATGAGCAGGCTTCTAAAGATCCAAACTGGGTCCAAGCAATGCAAAAAGAAGTTGATGCTTTGCTAAAGACCAACACTTGGGAAACAGTTGATCTTCCTCCTGGAAAGAAAGCAATCAGTAGTAAGTGGGTATACAAAGTTAAACTGAAGGCTGATGGCACTCTTGAGAGGTTCAAAGCCAGACTCGTCATACGAGGTTTCACACAACAGTATGGAATTGACTATCAAGAAGTCTTTTCTCCGGTTGTAAAGATGACTGGTTTCTTTCACAATTAGATGTAAACAACGCTTTTCTTCATGGTGACTTAGATGAAGAAGTATACATGGAGATGCCCAGAGGAATTCGAAATCCCAACAACAAAGTTTGCCGGTTGAAGAAGTCACTATATGGTTTGAAGCAAGCAAGCAGACAGTGGTTTTCTAAACTCAGTCAAACCTTAATTTCTTTGGGATATCAACAATCTAATAATGATTACTCACTTTTTATTAATAAATCTTCTACTGATATCACCATTCTTGCTGTTTATGTAGATGACATACTTCTCACTGGTTCAAATCAAGATGAGATTGCACATGTCAAGCAACATCTCAACAACATGTTTGGTATCAAGGATCTGGGAAAGCTCAATTACTTTCTTGGATTAGAGGTTTCACATGTCTCTCAGGGTGTTATTTTATCTCAACACAAATTCACTAAAGAACTACTAGCTGATTGTGGTCCTTTACACCCTGCTCCTACTGTGACTCGTCTTCCTATTAATATAAAATTAGATCCTGAAGAAGGAGAGTTACTGACTGATACTTTATCTTATAGGTCTCTGGTGGGGAAGATTAATTTCCTCACAAATACAAGGCCTGACCTCAGCTTTACTGCACAGACTCTAAGTCAGTTCATGCAACAGCCTCGATCAAGCCATCTCAAAGCTCTCAAACATACACTCAGATATATTAGAGATACTGCTGGTTTCGGCATCCTTCTCAAAGGATCTGACAAACTTAACATCAAAGCTTTCTCCGATTCTGACTGGGGTGCATGTTCTTTCACTCGCAGATCTGTCACTGGGTATCTTATTCTACTGGGAGATTCACCTATCAGTTGGAAGAGCAAAAAGCAAGGCACAGTTTCTAGGTCTTCCTTAGAAGCAGAATTTCGAGCTATATCTCAAACAGCTTCAGAAGTAACTTGGCTTGTTAGATTGCTAGAAGAGTTGGGAGTGGCTTCATTAAAACCTGTGACCCTCTTTTGTGACAACCAATCAGCAATACATATTGGAAAGAATCCAGTTTTCCATGAACGAACCAAGCACATTGACATTGATTGCTACTTCACAAGGGAGAAGGTTATGGAGGGTCTTCTTCAACTCACTCATTTGCCAACTCATGAGCAACTTGCTGATGTATTAACTAAAATTCTTCCATCTTCTCAACAGAATTTTATATTATCCAAGCTTGGTTTAGTCTCACATACATCCAAGCTTGAGGGGGATGTTAAGAATATATTAGTTATAGGGTTAGTTAGATATTATTTTCTTGTTTTCCTCTTAGTATATGTACACCTTCAGGGCTTGTACTTCATTCCTCAATTCAATACAATTACTCTCATTACTTTTCTCTCGTTTCTCCTTCTCATCTATGTTTTTCATTCAATCTTGAGATGATTAACACATAGTGTCGTAGAAAAATTAAAGCATTAAGCATCATCATGTCCTCATATATATTCAAATTAAATTCAACTAGCAAATTAAGTCATTAGTATTGCATACAAAATGTGAATTATTATTTTTCTTCATAAAGTCATTAGTATTGCAAACAAAATGAATCCGGTAAGAAGAAAGTTTAGGCAGGAAGGTGAGAAGAATAAATCTCGGCCATTGATTTTACATCTAGCGGTGTGTGGTCATGGATATTAGAAAGTGTGGCCATGCGTTTCAGGGAGTGTGGTTGTAGATATTAGAAAGTGTGGTCATGAAATGTATGATCACACTCCCTACTATCCATGATCACAAACCGTCAAATGCAAAATCAACGGTTGAGATTTACTATTCTCACATTTCTACCTAAACTCTCTTCCTATTGGATCCATTCTCAGAAAATTAAATCATATGAGCTAACCCTATCAAGATTGAAGGACACTAATATCTTGGCAATATATGTTGTCTACCACTTGTTATTATGATAATATGAACATGATATGTTTCACAATACAAGTCAATAAAAGTAAATGCATCTCTATCATTATCTTAAGTCTAAACCCCACAACACGATATGAATCGCGACAATAGCCAATAATCAATATGATGCGTTGAAGTAGTCCATTCTGAATATAATGTCAGTCCATATACTGCAATAAATTCCATGAGAATCATAATCACTCAAATTACCAACGAAATTTCCAAACACTACTGTTTTCCAACGCGTTTAAACTCTACAAGACTAATTACCCTTTATATAAGGCAATCCTATATATGTTGAGTAATTAGACCACTTCAGAGTAAACAAAACACATATGATAAATTTTCATTTTATCTTCTTCTTGTTTTAAGTTATTTCTGATCTAACCCTCCATTGTTTTAGAGCTCCGATCCGCCATGGCTATAGCTAAGAAGCTTTCCATGATTGTTGTCGCGACCTTGTTGTGTTTAGCATTGTTATCGCCTTATTTAGGACGAACAGGTATTGTCTCCCTCTTTTTCTTTCTATACTTGCAAACATGTACGTTGCATGGCTTTATGTGTGAAACCATCTCAATAAAAAGTTTAAGCTGATGGTTGAAGACCTAGTAATAGTTCTATACTCTAACATGCCCCTCACGCGAATGTCATTTGGGTTTGAAGCGTGGATGCTCCAATGACCCATTTACCTTGCGCAAATGAATATTAGGGGTGCTAAGATAAGAACTTGGGATCTCTTGTCCAGGTCTAACTCTGATACCATATGAAACCATCTTAACCAAAAGTTTAAGCTGATGGTTGACAAAATGCTCAAAATACGTATATAATAAGTTAAGTTAAAATAATAAGTTGAAGAGAATATACTCTAAAATTTATCTGGATCCGTTATAGCACGCTAATACCTAAAGGTACGTCGATCCATTTCAGAAGCACAGATTGGAGTATGCTACGGAATGATTGGTAACAACTTACCCTCGAGGCAAGACGTGGTGAAATTGTACCAATCCAACGGAATCCAATCCATGAGAATATATTGGCCGGACACAGAGGCTCTAGAGGCGCTCCAAGGCTCTAACATCAAACTCATCTTAGATGTGCCCAACGAACACATTCAATCTCTAGGGTCGGATGCCTCGAAAGCCGTGGAGTGGGTCCGAACCAATGTGGTCCCCTACGCTTCCTCTATCAAGTACATTGCAGTAGGAAACGAAGTTCACCCTTCTGACTCAATAGCCCCATCAGTCGGACCAGCCATGCAGAACGTTCAAAACGCGCTAAAACTAAACAATTTAGCAGGCCAAATTAAGGTCTCAACTTCCATCGATACTTCCCTCATCATAAACTCGTACCCACCATCGAATGGTCAATTTAGTAACATGAAATACATGGGTCCCATCGTAAACTTCCTTAAGAGTAACCGGTCACCTTTACTAGTTAATATCTACCCGTACTTTTCCTACATATCGAATGAGAACGATATCGACATTAACTACGCGTTGTTCACCTCATCGGGGACTGTTGTTGTGGACAAGAACAACGGGTTGCAGTACCAAAACCTGTTCGATGCCATGGTGGATTCGGTGTATGCAGCCCTAGCGAAGGCTGGTGCACCTAACACCAGCATTGTGGTGTCAGAGACCGGATGGCCTTCATATGGTGGGAACTCTGCAACGAATGAGAACGCAGGGACTTATTACAGGAACTTGATCAACCACGTGAATCGAGGAAGTGGGACCCCCTTGAAGTCGGGCAAAAAGATAGAGACTTACTTGTTTGCCATGTTTGATGAGAATAAGAAGACAGGGCAACCAAGTGAGCAACATTTTGGGCTTTTTCATCCTAGCCAACAGCCAAAGTATCAGCTCCGTTTCAATTGATTTTCAATTCATGGGAGCACACATTTAGTAGTAATACTAATTTATGCTTTTGGTTTATGTTGCAAGCTCTTCCCATACATACATATTATATAGATAGATCGTATTTGAGCTACTAAGATGAAACTGTCCCAATACCTATATATGTTATATAGAGTATTTCCATTTGTAATACTCCCTCGTTTCTATTTTATCTATCGCTTTGAGCTTTATATTAATAAGACTTCGAACACTTTAATAATTATTTCACAATATTTGTAGTGATCTATTACCGGTTATTCGGTTGGTAACAGAGTCATTTCTCAGTAACTAACCGGACTTACCGACGTAAAAAAAATGATGATCTATTACGTGAAATTACTATCAGTATATTTATATTGCTAAATCCGTTGGAATTAGTGCATCTTTTTGCACTCCTGTGCAAGGTTGTGCATTGTTTAAGACTACTTACATTAATCAAGATTCCTCCAGACCTCACACTAGAGGCCGAACTTAGACTGGAACTGGTAACGCGATAGTTTTATGTCGAAAACTATTATTATGAGAATACAATATTATATGAGAAGTTATCGATTAAAGAATAATAAAACCGACGAGGCTAAGAAGAAGAAGACGAAGAAGATTTGTCAAGAGTGTGTAGTAGTATTATCATGCTGGTGGGCTCACTGTTAGCTTCAGCCTTCATGTATAGTTAAGGAACAACTTGCTTGTACTTTTCTAAAGACTTTTCAATGAAAAATGTTAGGCCACGGAAATGTAGGCAGGGTGGGGTCACTCTTGAAGTCTCAATTACTCACATTGAGGTGGAGGAGTATTCCTCGGTTGACTCCCTCAAGACTTGAGACTTGCTTTTTGACAAGGTAAACTACCCATATTTTCTAGGAAAATTGGATCCTAGGGGTCGCTATTTACAATTTTTGTATGCTATATAGTCCTTATTTTTCTTTTTTGTATTCTGATTATTCTAAAAATATAAAATTGTATTCTAATCGGAGGTTCCCAAGTCAAGAAGCAGTGATTCGGTGTATATATCATGTACACGGTACACCTCAAAAAATCAATAACATTTGAGTCCAAATAAAAGTTGTTGGTATTAATGTTGTCCAACACCCCTTAGTAGATAATATTTTTGTCTAATTAAAAAATTGGCATTATTATTAGCTAATAACCATCAACTTCCTTTACGTCCAAAAATTTTATATATGTGTGAGTGAGGATTATATCCATTGAGAACTACCAATTAGAATAAGAACTAAAGAACTATCAATTACGGCCCTTGGATTTATAATGAAGGGCTAAGATTAGATTAGGTTATTTATTCTTTTTCATTTATTATTTTTGAAAAGATAAGCAGAAAAAGGGGGTGCCAATTGTTTCGTTTTTGTTCTTTGCTGGCAAATCTCCCTCTCTCTTCTTCTTATCATGTATTCACATTCTGATAACAAAATTTTTTTTCTGGGGTTCGTTGCCAGAAATTGATTTTCTACTGCTTCTTAGGCCTAATCTTCGATTTTTTTCTTTCTCAAAGTCTATTTTCTGGAGCTCATTGTTCAATCACACTCAAATATCGAAATCTAAAATTTCCCACTCAATTTTTCATTCTGGAAAGTATTGGAAGTAGAGCTGGCAAAAATTGTTCACCTAATTAATTGACTGACCGGAAAAAACGGGTTTGGGCATAGATTTTCCGAATTTTGATATCGAATTGACCGAATATTCGGACATAAAATTCCTCTTTTTTCTATTGTCCGAACACGATTTTAGCTCCGTCCGAAGTGTCCGACCAGTTCGACCGAAATAAAACTGGTCGGACGAATTTCTCGTCAATTTTAAAATTGTCGAATTTATCCAAATTTACCCTTCTGAATTTTTGTCAGCGCTAATTGGAAGTCAATTAGATATTGTCAGGGTTCTGGAGTTTTTGAGGTTCATGTCAAGGGTTTACATTCCAAAAAAAAGATTATTGGTTAGAAAAATATTGTCAGATCAAAGTTGAGCACCAATGGCAGAGCATGGCAATAGCACCACTCGAAGTTGGTCGTCTAGATCAGTTCCTTCATATGGTTTGAATATTCATTCTAGTATCACTAATTTCAAGTACCAACCAGTTTCATTAGAGTAATTTGTAATTAAGGATCTCAAATTAATTATTCAAGTCCTTTGAGTATTCAACAAATAAATTTAGAATACATGGTATGGTTAGGCCCCGTTCTTTTATACTGTTGGTTGCGGTGTGGTAATGGTGCGGTGCGGTAGAATTTGAAAAAGTGCGGTGAATTGTAGCGAGTTGTGGTGAGAATTGTGGTAAGTGAGGTTTGTGTAGAGAGAAAATGTAAAAAATAGAGAAGAAAATTGAACAGAGAAAAAAGTGAATTACTATATTGGTAATGATTGTGGTATGGTGTGGTGAATTGTGGTAGAAATTAAAGAATTGTCATACGATGTGATACCGCATCGCAATCTACCGCATAAAAGAACAAGTCATTAATAGCATCTCAATTAATGCAGACTACATACAAATCCTTTGCAGATGATAATTTTCCTCTAATTTAATTTTTATGGACTCTGCAGAAACTACTCTTCGGACGTGGTGTAGAAGGATGAGGCTTTTAATTTAAGTCGCTTTATATCAAAGCTATAATAAGATTATTCAAACTAATCTTAGCCCTTCATCATAAATCCAAGGGTCGTAATTGATAGTTCTTTAGTTCTTATTATAATTGGTAGTTGTCAATGGATATAATCCCTGTGTGAGTGTCTATAAAACTTGGTGTTATATATATATATATATATATATATATATATATATATATATATATATATATATATATATATATACAATAAATTACTAAAAGATACCTATGTTTTGCACTATCTATTTTTAAGGGACCATATTATTGAAAATTATTTTTAGTGCACTTATGTTTAGTAGTCATATTTTACGTGACAAATTATATTTTAGATTTATTACAAGATCACGTCTTTGTCTAAAAGCGCAAAAATATCCCTACTTTGATTAAGATTTGTAGATTTATATTTTGTATTGATTAATCTTTGATTTAAAGAATTAGCTTAGTTCTCTTTTTCATTGGTTTAATTAATTTTGCTAAGTATGGTGGACCTATATATAACCACAGAAAATATAGTATCTAAGGTATAAGTAGTAGATTGTGATAATTAGTACCATTAAAGTTATTATATTGAGTTGACCCGTTTTTATACTGGTGTGGTGCGGTGTCACACCGCACCGCTATTTTCTATATTCCACCACAATCCACCACAACCACAATCTACTACATGATATACTTTTAAATTTAATTTATCTTTTTATTAAAAGTTCAACTTTCCATTTCACCACAACCCATGCCACAACTTTTAACCCACCAAATCTACTACACTGCACTCATCGCGATCCATGACCAACCGTTTAAAAGAATGGAGCCTTAAGAGTTTTCATTTGAACTTGTTTGCATAAAAACCTCAAAAATTCAGATTATTGCAAGAGGGTCCCTGCTTAAGGCCCGTCTCAATAAATTTTGGACTAAGTTGTAAAGAAAAAAATCACCTAAAAATAGTTTTCAAAGAAAATATGTCACCCAAAAATAGTTTACAAACAATATAAGGCACTTGAAAATCATTTCTAAAAACATTGTCCCCAAAAAATAGTTTCTATAAAATAGAAGGTACCTATAAGTCATTATTTGATATATATATATATATATATATATATATATATATATATATATATACACACACACACATATATATATATATGGGATAATTGGATTCTAATAATCTCTGCTTTCGTTAATAGAATGATGGTGAAGAACTTTCAGCTTTGTCCAAAAATTAAATTAAAAGAAATCAGATTGTAGTGATGCAAATCACCTCGCATTCTTCTTATTTAAAAAAATAAAATAAAAAATATGATGATCTATTACATGAAATTACTATCAATATATTTATATTGCTAAATCCGTTGGAATTAGCACATCGTTTTGCACTCCTGTGCATAGTTGTACATTGTTTAAGACTGCTTACATTAATCAAGATTCCTCCATACCTCACGCTAGAGGCCGAACCATTAGAACTGGTGACGCGATAATTCTACGTCAAAAACGATCATTATGAGAATACAATGTTATATGAGAAGTTATCGATTAAAGAATAATAAAATCAACGAGGCCAAGAAGAAGAAGACGAAGAAGATTTGTCAAGAGTGTGTAGTAGTATTATTAGCTTCACATATTGTCAAGGAACAACTTGCTTGTACTTTTCTAAAGACTTTTCAATGAAAAATGTTAGGCCTCGTAAATTTAGGCAGGGTGGGGTCACTCTTGAAGTCTCAATTACTCACATTGAGGTGGAGGAGCATTCCTCAGTTGACTCTCTCAAGACTTGAGACTTGCTTTTTGACAAGGTAAACTACGAAAATAATAATAAAAAAATAAAAAAAATTGAGAGAAATGTTATAAATTTATTAAAAATTATTGTAAAGTGTTTTACTAAATTTTGAATTAAATCACAATAAAAAATCCATGATTCCTGAAAATATCACTCTGATCCTTTTTTTTTTTGGGACCACCAGAATACAAAGTGAAAGTACGATCCACCACTGTCCAATTGGTGAAAGTAGAGATTATTAGAATCCAATTATCCTATATAAATGTATGTTGGGGAGATTTAAGGCGGGAGCCTACTTCAATGGCCTAGTTAGTACACAAGCGAGATTCCATTTTAAAACCAATTGGTGTTAAGAGTGTAGCGGCAAACTTATATACTATTTACTTTCTCTTTACTTTTCCGATGTAGGGCACTTACTTTCGTGGGTGAATCACAATCTCCCCTTCGCGTGAGTCTCTCCCTTTGATCGGGCCTATTTTTGCGAGTTTCAAGTCGTCATCGAGTCCATCATAACCGCACCTTCTCTCTGAGTCGTGCCTCTCCACCAGTCGTGCCACCACTCTGCCTCAAGAGTCGGTGCACCTTACTCCATAGAATTGCACCCTACTTCACGCGAGTCTCACGCCACCACTGCGCGTTCGGAGACGTGACGCCGTGCGTGGTCCCTGCTCCATCCACGATGATCTTCCCGCACCTTACGCCCAACCGAGCGAAACATCACACGATACCACTTGGTGGGGATCAAGGGCCCACTTTAACCGATTCTCGCGATACATGCGAGTTAAGTGAGGTTCCATCTTAAAATCAATTGATAATTTTTTATATAATTTTTTATTAATAATCATCTTTAATTGTCCGTAGTTCATATTTTGTAAATTTTAATTATATTTTCTCTCATAAGTATATATATTTATCAAATATAAGAATATCATATTTATTAGCTAGGTCAAAAAACATAATCAATAGTCTAATTTTATCAATCATTATAGAAAATACACATTTTATGCATAGTTTTCTATTTATGAAAAAATATAAATAGATAATTACTTTTATATAGTTTATAAGTTGTAATAACTCTCAAAGTAATGAAATATACCTTTATCTATAATGATTTAAATATCACTACATTTAACTTTATGAGTAATTTAGGTGAAATGTAAGATGATTCTTGACCATCTTATGTCAAGATGTTTATCATTTTAAAAGAATGAGGTTTTTGGCTCAAAATAATCTAAAGTCAGAGGTAAATGACTGAAAATAATTCAAACTAACTTTTTAATTGAAAAAAGAAAACTTAAATATTGTGTACATATTTCAATGGCTATGATCCCACCCTTCACATGGTCTTAGGCAAACATGCGGCCTTCTCCTCAATTTGGTCCGTGATGTAGAGCTTAAGTCGCTGCCCGTTGACCTTGAATGTGCCGGTAGACTCACTCCAAACTTCCACAGCTCCATGAGGATATGCTTTCATAACTTGGAAAGGCCCGGACCACCGGGATTTCAGCTTTCCCGGGAATAATCTCAACCTTGAGTTGAACAAAAGGACCATGTCGCTTTCCTTGAACCTCTTTGGCAAGATGAATTTGTCATGCCACTTCTTGGTCCTTTCCTTGTAAATCCTCGAACTCTCATAAACTTGCAACCTCAATTCCTCCAATTCTTGCAATTGAAGCATTCGCTTCTCACCGGTTGCCTTTGCATCAAAATTCAGTCTGACTGACCCAAAATGCCGATGTTCCAACTCCGGGAAAATGACATGGCTTCCCGTACACCAGCGGAATGGAGTGGTGCGAGGGAGTTTTGAGCGCCGTGCGGTGCGCCCGTGGCGTCGTCGAGCCGATGACCAATCCTTTGAGATCGGTCAGTCTTCTCGAGGATGCTCTTCAACTCCTGATCAAAGCTCTGCGCGACTTGTTTGAGGATGATGCGGTGTTGCCACCACATGGAATACCGTACTTCTTCGTGAGAGTTTCTAGCGGTCGATTACGAAAATGGAGTACCATTATCGCTCGATAAGGCTCTGGAGTGCCGTCGGCGAAAATGTTCTTCTTGAGAATTTGATGGCGACCCTTGAGTCATTAGTGGAATCACGATCACCTCCACCCATTTGGACCGCGTAATCCACAGCAACAAGGATGTAGAGGCTCTTGTGAGATGGAGGAAAGGACCCGTAAAGTCTATTCACACATCGAAGAGCTGACCTCAAGAATTCCGCTTTGGGGCATCGTGCCTCTTAGAAATATTACCCGTCCTTTGACAACGATCACATGCTAAAACATGCTCCCTTGCGTCCTTGGTGAGGTGACGATAGAAGCGGCCGAGACCTTGGAGGCGGTCTTATCGGAGTAGAAATGTCCACCGTAGGTAGTGGAATGACAATGATGTAGCACCCCTTGAACTTCTTCCTCGGAACGCATCTCAAGTGGACCCATCGACACGTAGCTTGAAAGAAGTGGTTCCTCCCAAACAAAGCTCTTCACCTCGAATAGGAACCTCTTCTTTTGTTGATATGACAAGTCAGGTGGCAACACTCCACACAAGATAGTTGGCGTGATCGACATACCGTGGAATGAATGGGGTACACCACGGCCGTGAGCTTATCTTAGGAAGGAATCATCGATAGGAGCGTCTCTTTCGGAACATCCTCGATCGAGAGAGATGATCGGCCACCACGTTCTGCGATCAGGGCTTGTCGAATTTCGAAATCGAACTCTTGGAGTAACAACACCCGAATAAGCGGGGTTTAGAGTCAGACTTCTTCGTGAGGTGTCGAATAAGCGTGATCGGTGAACACAATCACCTTGGAGTTGATCGAAGTATGGTGAAACTTCTCCAGTAGCAACCGCCAAGAACTCCTTCTCCGTGGTGGTTTAGTTGACGAGCCTCGTCGAGTTCGGCTCGCATAGTAGATGGCGACGGCTTGCCATCTCTTCTTTGCCCCAAGCATTGATGCGTAATCACTGCATCACGTCATGAGCGGCAAACTCAATCCGGGGCTTGCGTAATGAGCGCGATGATCAAAGCTTCTTTGACTGTTGAAAGCACTCAGCAAACATCATCGAATATAAAGGCGCATCGTAATGACAATCGGGTGAGAGGTCTAGCAATTTTTGAAAAATCTTTTATGAGCAATGGTAGAAACCAACGTGTCGAAAACTCCTAACACCCTTAACAGTTGGAGGTGGTAATCTTTCAACCACCTCGACCTTTGCTGTCGACCTCGATGCCTTTGCTTGACCTGGCATGACGAGACAACACCCTCCTGTACCGTGAAATAGCATACTCCCGATTCAAAACCAAATCCACTTCTTCGCATCGAGACAACACTTTAGCAAGATTTCTCGAACAATGATCGAAAGAATTGCCATGGCCCGAAAAATCATCCATAAACACCTCCATAATGTCCTCGATAAAATCGGAGAAAATAGCCATCATGCGTCATTGAAAAGTAAGCGGGTGCATTACATAAGCCAAATGGCATTCTCTATGGAAAATGTCTAGTAAGGACATGTAAAGGTGGTCTTTTCTTGATCACTAAGGTGGATAGGGATTTGGAAAAACCGAATACCCGTCTAAATAGCAAAAGAATGAATTGTTCGCGATCTTTCAAGCATTTGGTCGATGAAAGGAAGAGGGAAATGGTCTTTCTGGTGGCGTCATTGACTTGCGATGTCGATACCATCCTCCGCCCATGCCAGTCTGGTAGGAATTAACTCATTGTTGTCATTTTCACCACAGTCGTCCCCCTTTCTTAGGCACAACATGCGCGGACTTACCCGCTCACTATCGAAATAGGGTAGATAATCCCGATCCAGTAATTTCAGACCTCTTTTTCACCACCTCTTTCGTGTTAGGGTTTAACCTTCTTTGACTTTGAGCAGTGGGTTTATAATCATCTTCCATCAAAATCCTATCAAATGCAAAGCGAGGACTAATTCCTTTAAGGTCGTCTATGGTATAGCCAATGGCCTTACGATGCGACCTAAGGACTCTCGACAATGAATCAATCTGGCATCATTGAGTTTGCATTCACAATCACGGGATAAGAGGAATGGGGCGAAATTCATACCTTAGGGAAGAAGGGAGGTTTCGATTCTACCTTTGGAGCTTCCTTCGCCAAAGCTTGCTTGTTATTACTTCGACCTCTGGTACCTCCGTTTCGGCGTTGGTGGAACTTACGAGGATGCTGCGAGCTTCTCATGATGGGCAACCTCGGGATCGTGATCTGGGTTTTTCTTGTTAGATAACGAACAAAGCTCGAGGATCGTGAAGCGAATGTCGGTGCTATCCTCACAAGAATGGAATCAATGATATCCACTCTAAAGCAATCATCGGAAAATGCGGGAATTTAGCGACGAACAAATTAAACTCGACTTTCTCACCTCCATAATAAAGGACATCCTACCATTCTTATCGATGCGACACCTAGCGTAGCCATGAAAGTTCTACGAGAATAATAGAGTGCGGGTGTCTTCCTCATCTCTAGGATAACAAAGTCAGCGGGAACAAAGAAGCTACCCGACTTAATGGGGACATCTTCTAAAATCTATGGGAAACTTGGCCCGGTCGATTCGACGGAGGAAATGGTAGTGGGCTTTGGTTAGCGTACGAAGCTTTTGGGACAAAGAGAGGCGTAAGACTCACACTAGAACCAAGATCACATGTCACGTGCTTGGAAATCTTTCCAACTTCACGAGGAATGGTGAAGCTACGGGATCCTTAAGCCGGGAAGCTTATTTTTGGAGCACTGGCACTACATTGTTCCATCAATGCCCTTGTCTCGTACTCTTCCCGACTTCCTCTTGTTTGTGAAAATTTCCTTCAAAAATTTAGCGTAGGAAGACATTTGAGGCAGGCATCGATGAAAGGAATGTTAATGAAGTTTCTTGAGGACCTCGAACTTCCCAAATTGCTTATCACTTTTAGCCTTAGCCAATCTTTGAGAGAAAGGCAAGGGTGGAGTGTAAACTCTTTGGGGAACTCTTGTTGCATCTTTAGGAACTTCTTTCTCAATTTGCACATCAACATCAATCAGTTCTTTAGGAGGCACATTTACCTCTTCATGCATCATTACTCACATCGGCATTTACATCATTCACAACATTCTCAACCTCAACTACATTCTCGGAACATCATCATGCACATCAACAACAACATGCTCATCGTGCATTACCGAGTGTAGACCTGAAAGTCGGTCGAACAAGCGGCGCAACCCGGTAGCATGTGGATTTAGCGATATGGGCCCAAGCCGAATTCACTTAGCACAGCGAACAAGCCCATTTGAAAGTCGGCTCGCGGATTACGGCCCCAGCGAGGATCACGCGGATCCGCTCATTCGGATAGAGTCGCGCGGATCGGCCCGTCGAAGGAGTTACTTGGCGGATTTACTAGCGACCCGAGAATATACGGGACCGAAATGTCATCAAATCCGCGCGGATTTGCAAGGTGAGCACAAAATGTCTGAAACCCAAAATCGGTGGATCCGCGTGATTTTGATTTTGGGCAAAAATGGGGTTCTACGGGGTTTCTTGCGCAGATTTCTTGAGCTGACAGGCAGTGACCAATGCCCGAGCAGCGACCTTACGGCGACGCGAAAGGCCTTAGTCTTTGGGGATTGGAAAATCTGCGCGGATTTCCTTGACCTAACCTAGTCTGCTGCCTATAAAAGGATCCGCGCGGATCCTGCAGAGGAGGGGGGAGGGGAAAAAGACGACTGAAAAGAGGAAAAAGTTTACAGAGAAAATCTGAAAAAGAGAGGAAAACACTCTTGAGGCGAATCGCGGAAATCGCGCGGATTTGGGTGATATTCACGGTCTGAAACAATTTTTTTGGGAGAAGTTTTATTGCGTCCTCGGAGCTCGCCAAATCCAGCGGATTTGGTAGGGTTTCGACCTTGATTATTTGATTTTCTCTTCGATTATATGATGTAGCAGTGTCGCTTGCTTGGTTGTGCGTTGTAACTTTTTATTTACGTACTTGTTTAAACATTAGTTAAGTTTATCGTGTTCCTTTTAATTCTTTGTGACAACCTTTTTTTAGTTCTTTTTTTAAACCCGAGCCTAGTAAAGGCGGCCCAACGGTGACGATGCGAGCACCCCTACATCGATACCTTTACCGGATCAATTTCGGTTCGAGGCGAGTCATTTTATTTTGTTAATTTTTATAAAATTAGCGGCGACTCCTCTTTTGGTAATTTAATTTTTCTTTCACCGGTTCATTATTTAGTACATATGGCGATTTTTGGCTCGTTTTGGATTTAGGCGGAAAACACCCTTGACCCACCGGTGAGACCGGCGTGGATTTCACTGATGGGCTGTTAGTATTTTCCGTCCCTAATTCGATGGTCGGTTTAAAGACTAAAGCTGTGGCGTGGTATCACGGAATCCGCGGAGTTCCGTTGGGTGCCGGTCCGTTTTTTAGTTTTTCGGCGAATTTATCCTCGTATGTCGAAAATATGAATTAAGCGAGATTAATTAAAATACCACAATCGAAAATTTTCTTGAGATTGAAGCAAAGTACACCCTAGGTTGATAAGCAGCCTGCGTCGATTACGACACTCGCGGGGACGCCCTCAGGCGCGGGCCTACGATGCGACTCCGAGGACTTATTAGTGGGTAAGACTTGAAAAGTCGGGTTAATTTTCTTTAAAAAAAGTTGTCACTTTTTCTTTTTAGGCATAATTGCATTGGGCCTTACGCTTTGTTGGGCGCACAAGGCAGTTAGGAATTTAGAGTCGTCCCCTATGTTTACCATTTCGGAAAGCATTAACCATTAGCAACTCAGGTGGGTCCACTTAGACCTTCAGGGCGGCGGTGGTTGCTTTCGCTCAATAGTGTGCATACTCCACAATCCATATGATAAAGGAGCAACCCAAATGTATTAATCTTGCATTTCACCTTGCATGGAAGATCCCGAATACCGGACCACGAGCTAGAGGTTAGGATGAACCAACCTTGAACCCGTAAACTTAGACCCTTGGTTAGGTTGGAGCTCACTTGTGTGCTTTATGTGCTTTGTGCGCTTCTCGAACACCGGAGTCGTACGCGGTAATGTACTTAGGCGGAAAAAAAAACAAGTAAGAGTCGTTTTTAGTGTCGGTGGGCGAAGATAATTACTTTGGTCTATACAAGATTCGGACCAGGAGGTTGCGGATTCGGAGTTTAGGTTACCCGACAAATCGCGGATCCATGATCGGTCGGCCTTGTATAGCCCAATTAATGAGTGGGCTTTGATCGTCGTGATCTCGGTTTTGGGCTTTGTGGCGCTTTTTTGAGCCGAAGTCCATGTGATTTTTGTGTGCTCAGTACAGCGCTAAGCGAAGTGTGCTAGGGTTTTTGTGTCGGGTTGTGGGGTGACTTGTATCTGGAGTTAAGCTCTGAAATCATGCGGATCTCGATCGAGCTTGAAACGCGTATGGTCCAATCGATATTCTGTCTCTGCTTTTTGTGTCGTGTCGCTTTGAAATTTGGCGTACGTTGTTGAATCCGAGAGGAATCCGGCGGATTCGGGGGCGGGCTGGGCTATGTATGGTTGAATTCTTGTGGTTTTCTTACGTCTCTTGCAGAATTAGGCACGGATTTAGGCTCGATAGTAGGCACAGGCCGAGAATCGCGTGGATCTGATGAGCTCGGTCATTTCGGAGCTAAATTTAGGTGTCTTCAAAGTGCTCTAGCTTGCGTTTCGTGTGCATGGTTGAGTTTGTTTTGCGTCAATGAGAACGTTTGGGTGGGGTTGTTGGAGCCTCATGGGTCTCGCGGATTTTGTGAGTGGGCCGCTATGTGATCAAATGGAAATCTTGATATCTGATCGGCTAGAAATGGTATGTTTGGCACTTATGTATTTGGATGTTTCAGTTGGCCAGAATGAGTGCAAATAATAGATTTCGAGCGAAATGCTGCATTTTGCATAGGCTTTATTTGGGAAGCTGCGTATGATTTTTGAGCTTTAGTTCGATCGACCGGGGACGAATAAAATTTCTTCATCCATTGCGTCGTAGAATTTTAGAAAGCGGCGTTGGTGAGTCTTGATTCGTCTCAGCTGAGTGAAGATAGGTTGGTTTCGGGTTTATCATTGGTGACGGTCGGTTGGAAACTTGGCGTCCTCTGACGTGCGAATCGGGCATCATGCGAGCGACTAATTGCGAGAACAGCGAGCAGCATCCCGAGGAAAGGTGTTGAATCTTGTGATGACCCATCCCGAGATAATGTCGGATCCGATGATGATCGTCCACGGTCATCAGCGCAGTGACCATGGAGAAAATTCGGTGCCTCCGCCTCGTGCATGCTTGACGTGGAGCAATTGATAACATAGTCACGAATATGCAAGTCTCTTGAATGCCGATTAGAAGCCTTGCAAAAACCAAAGAATTGATGCCGTCGTTAGCGCCCGTGGAGAGGTGAAAAATTCAAATGTAGAGAATCACTAGTGAAGTAGAAACGTCCCGGGAGAAGAAGGAATGGATCGATCAGTTCGAACTGAGACGATCGCGTTGACGAATGTTGAAAGAGTCTACACTCTTTAACAATCCAATTCATGGATGATGTAAGT